>CABFVX010000973.1:99952-133702 GCA_902151425.1 Timema shepardi | reverse complement strand
TAAAAAAAAAATGTTTTGTAGACTTTTTTTTCAACAAATGTTTCACAACCACTGAGCAAATATTGCTGACATTTTGAACCGCCATAAAAAACACATGTTAATTTTTGTATAACAGTATAACTTGGTAACAATAATTTTAGCTTGTGAAAGTTTAAATGCAAATGTAATATTGGTACATTGTGGGCCTGAGAATATATGCATAAACTTTCTGGGTAGGTTTGCAACTGATTTGCTATAAAAACTATTAAACCTGTTGTATCACTTTTTCAAAATAACCTTCTGGTAAATAGGGGTCTGCAAGCTCAAAAATATCCACTCAAAGTCCAGCTCGAGCAAGCTTCTCATAAAACTCTCGAGAACAGTCTAGCTGAGGTTTAATTCAATAAAAATACCAATTTAAAACTTAGTTATTTAAATAAAATGATATACAAAGGATGCTATAAACTAATAATAGCTCGTATATTTAAAATAAAATAAAATACCTTTGAAATTAAAATGTCATTAATATTTGTATGGTAAAAAGAATATATTACAACTACACATTTCACAAACAACATCCAGACAAGTAAGGGGGAGTGGCAGGGTGAGGCTCTTAGGGGAGTAAAGATTGAATATTAACTTGAAAGTGAGAAATGTGTATTAACTATAGACTTTAAAAGAAAGAAAGTATTTTAAGTTCCAGGGTTAGATCAAGCTTTAATTAAATTGAACATGCAGAAATATTCTGGAGCAAAGGATTTGTAAGGAAAATATTAGTATACTTCTTGAGATCTCTGTGTTCATGCATATTACCAAGATATAGCAGGCAGTGTGAATTGAGTATTTCTAGAGCTGAGTTATTTACGCACACACAGATGACATGGCTATACTTGGGCAGCAGGCAGAATCTGTAATTTAGCTACATTACGAATTTTTCAGCAGCTTTAGTTCCGTTAAATGTTTGATTTTTTTATAATGACTTTGTAATGTGGTTATTGTCATCCAGGGTAATTAATCTCACTTTAAGTTTCTATTTTGTTATCAAGTTTATAAATTGAAGGATAATTTTAAAGGTGGTTTAAGTAAAAAAAAAAAAGTTTCATAATCTCACAATTCTTTTTATTTTTATCAAAATTGACAGATTATTTTTTGAAAAGACTAGGAACTGAAACTGAAACTGTGGAATTGAAAGCTCCTTTGAATTTGGAATATTTTTTTTTTTTAATTTAAGGCCAAGCCAATGGGGTCAATAAATAACAAGTATTAAGAAATTAAGAATAATGGATATTTAAAGCTCCCTTAAAATATTAGAACAAGGAGATCACAGAGATAAATAAAAACTTGAAAAAACCTGCCCTTTTGATCGATTGATTCATGTCTAAATAAATGGTATGGTGCGTTGCACTCTCTTTTCTATTAATATATAGACATTTACTGAAACTTGTAAGATTGGTGAAACAAAATAACAACATTGTTGCAGAAACACTCTAGCAAATAACATAAATGAAATAATATAGATTTTTAGAAAAACATTGAGAACAAAGGAGCCCCTCTGCCCACCAAAGAGCATAGTAATCATTTTCAGATTCAAACACACTCATAAAACATATATGTATTTACTTATTTCTCAGAAACTATTGGTTTTATAATAATATTTTTCAAATTTTTAATAGTTCTACAACCCATTAGTGTCACATGATATTTATTTTTGGTGGGACGGGTCAAAGAGTACCAGTAATGATATTTTCTCATTATGTGTTAACATATTTTATTAAATTCATTTAAGTTTTCCTATTTAAAAAAATCACTAAACAAGTTTACAAAATGTTCCCCATTTCATGAGAATCACAGTATTTTAAGGATTCTATTACTCTGCCTAATGTATGCCAATGTTTTGACACCTTTTCATTGTTTTTTTAGACTGAAATTTTGACCGCAAAATCTATCTGTGATTAAATATTTACTGTTTCGAATGTTTTAAATATACATACATTTTTCAAATGAATTGTGCATTCCTCATGTTATTTAATTCTTTCACTTAAATGTTTAAGAGCATTACTGACTACCGTTGTCCACAACCATACACCACTAAATAATAAACAATAAAAATAAAATAAGCTCCTTTTCTTCACTCACAGTTGACCACAATTTTTTTCAAACCAAGCATTAAGAAAATTTATTTTTTTCTTGCCAACCACCTGCATAAATGTAAAGTCACTATGCTGATGTGCTACTAACTATTTAATTTCAAGTTTTTCTTGACATTTTAATGAAAAAAGAGTTTTTAATAAAGAATCTACTTTATTCACTTTAATTAATCACTTTTATTCATAACCTTACTTATTGGGTCTTTAACACATACTAAAATAAAGAGACACTATAAAACAAAATATAAACCATCTTTATCGAATCACAGTCTCACTCAGACTGGCCTGATTAGACTGTTGAGCTAGCAGTGGAATGACCTTGAGAGGTCTCCGGCTGGACGAAGGGGCGTATCTGAGAGAGGCTGGCACATGCCAGCTTCTATATATAGCCATTGGAGTATCGAGCACTGGTACAGTTGCATGATTATTGGCGCGAGGAATGAAGAGGTTTGGATAATTCACAAAATATGTTATAAAATAAAAAGAAAGGAAAAAATATTGATGTTCAAAAATTGCTGTTGCGCCGAGGCCTCTGCTACAACCTTGCATTGATAAGTTAATTATATATTTTTTATTTATTTGAGGTATTTAATGTGGATTTTCTGAATCAATTAATTATTTCAGCACAAAAGAATTTCTATTAGTTGAAGTGAAAGGGGCTACCACTTTTGTTGAGAAAGGTAGATCTTCCAGGTTCTTTTATACGCCACAATCGACAAGGGACCAACGACTTTGTGTCCACTCCGCAGGGAGTTGTGCTGAGAATTTTTATCACGCAATAAAATTCCATTGACCTCGAATGGGTTTGAACTCATAAACAACGGGTCCTGGGACGAGCACTTTACCCCAAGACCACTGAGGAATAATTTAGTATTATCTTAAATAATTGCAGAGATATGATCAAAATTATAAATTTTTGCCTTTGTAAAGTACCTTCAAAGTAATTTTCATGATAAAACTAGATTGCCATCTTATTCATATTGTTAAATAATACATTAGATACATTAATTTCATATGAAAAATTAGAGCGGATTTTGTGAAAATCTATTTTTTCTGTTTTTGGACTTCAGTTAACTACCCTAATTTTAGGGTTGGATATCTGATTCCAACAAACACACAGATGGCATCAACTAAATCAATTTTTCAGTTTCAGGGGATCATGAAACTACTACATTTATCTAAATCTTGTCAATTTTTTATGACAATCACAATACTTCTCTCTCCAATGGCTCCAAAGAAAGTAAAAATCATAAATTTAATGTGTATTTTTTTTTTATGTTGCCAGTACTTTGTAGCCTCAAATACCTACATCATAAATAGTAAATTTAACCATTTTATAACAAAACTATTTATGCAAAAATGTTATAAAAAATATGTGCTCTACAAAAAAAAAAGGGTGCGGGAAGAGGAATAAGATAAATTAATAGCCTTGTTTCCTTAAGACGGGCCTTTCCATCACCATACACACATACAGTACAGAATTATTCTAATACAACCAACATTCAGGCAAAGAGTAAACAATGAGCCATACATCGTCACACACACACACACACACACAATATAGTACAAGCCTATAGGGCTGCTGATCTCGAACCGAAACTTCTATTAAAGGCTTAGACTTTAGCTCAAAATTTGAGTACTTGCAGATTCCTACAGAAAAAAAAAATATTTGTGCTCATATTAATTTTCCAACAAATAGCTTTTTAAACATCTCATTTGTATGTCATTTTTCGCGTTTTGAGTGGTCATTAATTGAAGCACTTAAGGTTTTTATTTTATGTTCTTTATAACTGTCAAAATAAAAGATAGAGTTTAAAGTATTAATGTTTGTACTTATATTATTAAATACAGATATATTGTTTTTTCCTCAAATGAATCTCCCTGTAAGTTGTTTACCAAGTTACAAAACTGCCACTTAGTCATGCCATAGTACAATACAAACAACTGCGTTAATAGTATAATTAAATTTAGATATTAGATTTTGTTAACTACATGTCTGCCATCTTAGAAAAAACTTTTGTGCTGCTACCTCATTGTGTTATTGCCAAGTATTGCTTGTAGTATAGAACCTGGAATTTAAATAATTGATGAGGATTGTATTTTTGTAGTAGAGTTTTGAACTGTGTTTGGGTATCTTTTTTTGTGAAGTTGATTTGAGTGAAATAAAATAAACATAATAAATTTAATTGTAGTAATGATGAGATAAATGTTCACAAGAGAGTAAAAATACTAACCGACATTTTGTCTGTTCCTATAATGCTAGTTTACATAATTTGTATTACTTGAATCACTTAAAGCAGGGGTTCCCATCTGTGGCTCTTGAACTTCTTGTGTACGGCCCACCACTGCTTTAATGTTTCACAATAAATAACCCACTTCAGTGGGCATGCAGACTAAACATCAATGTTTTGTTGGTCTGGTTTTCCTCTGATGAGAAGGTTTAGGTTTGAATCTGGTTGGCCTGCTGTACTGAGAGTAGTTTTCCTAAATAGTTCCCACCCTCCCTCTACACAATAGCATGTACCTAAATTGTACTTTTCTTATTACCCACACTATTAGCATTTTTAAATGCTTAGCTTGTATGGATAGTAATTGAGAAAAGCTATATATTGTATTGTGGATGGTTTATATTTGAAAGATACGCAAATGTTATACAATTGTATTTTTATTAGAGTTGGGTTTAATTCATTATTTTTTGAATCTGAATTTATAATTTACCTCCAAATTAGAATCTTGAAAAAAAATTATGAACATAAGAGGAAATATAATTAAAAAAGAATAATAGAAAATACAACTAGTAACAAAATGTTCACATTTTTTCTTATAATACATTCTTTATAACATTCATTTAAGTGTTATATTACTAGTCTGGGACCTGGTTGTTGAGTTCATACTATAATTATAATTGTTTATTAACTACCAATAAGCAGTATTATAGCTCTAAAACAAATTTCACCTAAAAACTTTCTTTTTTAAGGATTTGACTCTTGAATCTTGAAGATCTTTAAGGATTTAAGGGGTCCCCCTATAATATTGTAACGTGGGGCGCACGTGACCTGGGAGGGTCACAGGCCGTTCACACGTGAACTTGTGAAACACGAGTTCTTTTAGAGATATTGGGGTATGCTGCCGACCAAACACGAATGAAAATGCCCACGAAATATTCAAAGTTTTAATTATTAAAATTACCACTTACATACACACACTGATTAACTGTATATCTAAATTAATTATAACTAAAATGCGTATAACCCGAACGGGTCGCACAGAGATGTAAGTAAATTGAATAAATAAATTAACAACTATAAAACACCTATTAACTATTCAAATATTTAAAAACAGTCACAAAAATGCTCATTAACACATTGTCTACAATAACAACTAAAGTCACTTGTCTCATACACGATACACGGTGGTGACCCGCTATACACCAACGCCGGACTCGCTGACCCACCCGTAGATGCGCCGACCTGCTCGCTGGTCACTCTGGCTCACACACTTGACACGCCGGTCCTCGCACTGGGAACTCCCGAACTCATTAGTCGCGAACCAAGAACTGAGTCTCTGGCTACCGCCGAGCATGTATATATAGGGGTGGTGACAGCTAAGGGTCTGGAATCCTCCATTTCTAGAGTAAAAAGGATCCAGACACCTCCAGACATGTCTCCGTCCTCCCCCCACACCACCTCGGCCCCTCTAATCCCCCAGTCAAGCGAGAAGGTCGCTGCCTACCTGCTAGACAAGGAGGGAGATAGAGAGAACAAGGAGCGCAGCCAGAGCAAACAATGAGAGCACGCTGGTCCCGCTGTTAGACACTTATCTTGTTACAATATTTATAATTAAAATGTTTCATCAATTAACATATAAATTACAACATTTTGGGGGTGTGCACCAAAATGGTAGCCTCAGAACTTAGATGGTGCATATCGTAAACCTTTGTGCCAGCAATTTTTGTTTCGTCTTTGGTCTCAGACATTGTTGTATTTGGTTTTTTAAAGTTTGAAGTCTTGTTTTTAAATTAAAAACTAAAATCAATATATTTCCTTGAACCCAAAAATATTTATGTGTAGCATGTGGCCTTCCAACTATGTCTGGTTTTAGAATTGGTGCTTCAACCAAAAATTTTGGGAACCCTTGACTTGAAGGTTGACTTTATTTACACAAAAAATGTTTTTATTCATTTGTAAAGTTAGGAAAATCTGTAAATACAACAGTTACCTTTATTTCTTGATTTTATCTTTGAAACTAAAGATATTTATGTTTGCACTAATACAACCTCCAGTCCTGCCTTGTTTTATTTTGTGATTTCTTTAACCATATTATTTGCAACTATATTGTAATTTTTGAGCGAAATTGTCCATTTCCATTAATATTTAGTTGCCTTATTTTATAAATGTATATGTAATAGAAATTTTTAAGATTTCCATTACATATGGTTGACTAGGTTACAAAGATTTTTATGCAATTGAGAACTAAGCTAAATCTTGAGTTAAATTAGGAGACCTAGAAAGTACAATTTAGTTGTTGCTGGTATAGAAATTGTTGCGATAAAATACTAACAAACACAAAACACATAGTAAAAATGCTTTCAGTTGTACAGCTTCAAGTTCACATTGTAAACTGCAGTTTCTCTTGTAACATGACGAAGAAGTGTCTTATCAGAGCAAAAGACCGTTTAAAAATGGAATTTTTGTATTATTAGTGTTTTATAGAAACAAATTTTACTCCATTATCTCAAAGCATCACTAGGTCATAAGAAAGTAGACATAACTGTGAGGGGCTGGGGAGAAGTGAGGATATATTTTCTAGATATTTGTAACTATTTAAATTGCTTTAAAAACAAAATTTTCTAACTCCAAGCTTCTTGTTTTTCAAAAATTAAGGCTACAAGCTAGGAATGATTCTAGTGAGGGTAGGCTAGTAACTGTCCATTTCAATAAATGTTGCAGTATAGGTCATGATCTTCAAAAATCATGAATCTTGTACTAAAATGTTTTTTTTTAATATTAATAACTTGAGGGCACAACTTGGATAAACCTTTTTTTCTGAATTCTAGACAACAACATTAGGGCATGAAGATATGTTCTGTATATATGAGGTGAATTTAAATATAAATGAATAGATAGGAATTCTTGGCCGATAGAAGGCAGTTTTCAAATCACACAATTTTTTATACTTCCTCATATTGTGACACACGATTTGTCATACTTCCTCATATTGTCGAAGTATTGTATTTATAAATATTTTCTGCACCAAAATAATTTTTTACCAGGGCTCATTACTAAAATTGTTTGGTAAATTTTGTTCATACTTTATATTTAAATTCTATATGGTCATATTTCAAGGTGGAATCATGATTTTTACCTTTAGCTCTAGATCTAAGGATAGTTTACTATTGATATACTTTTGAAAATTCAAGATTTTTCTGTAAATGACACACAATTTTTAACAAAATTGGTATCTGTGGAAAGTTTACATGTTAAATAACACTATGCTTGTTTTTAGAGAAACTGATTTAAGGGTCGTTTACTGATAGACTATTTTTGAAGATTTTTTATTTTAATCAATAATTGGTCTGGTGGTTGGCGTTGTCCTGGGTCCAATTCCTATCGGCACCATAGGTATTTTCCCCAGAATGGCAATTGTTCCTATGGTCACCATTGTCTGGTTAATCAGGCTTGAGTTAAGTTTTAAGACTTGCTACTGGCAACACTTACTCATTATTATCATCATCATCACATCAGGGCAATGTGTCCATACTTACATGGTGCCCTAAACTAAAGTCAATTACATATCTGCGAACGCCATTATAAGGCCAGATCTGTCAAGCCAATACACCCTGGTGGTACTAGAAAAAATGTCAAGCCAATTAACCCCGCTAATATTAGGATAAAAATTAAAAAATCATAATTGATCATATGAGAAAGTTTATACAGTAGACTGGGTCTTATCATTTATTTATCAAAGTATGTTTCCACAAACTGTTGATATAATATAAGCATGTGTGAAGTTTCACAATATAGTATTTTTAGGCTAAAATAAAGTTGTGGCAAGAAATCAAGCAATAATTATCCTTAAAATTATTGCACAGAGGCCTATGAGTAAAACTATCACTCCATATTAGATTTGAGATTGATTTCAAATTTATTTACATGCATGTGTATTCATTTCTCTGCCGTAATATTATGTTAATATGACTAGAGTAATTTTTATGACAAGTGTGGAAACATAAAAATTAAGGTAAGGATGTTGGGAATGTGAGAAAAGACCAGTTTTCTAGCAATTTTTATAACAAGACTTTTTTGTTCAAAATGAATCAAACATTGCTTCTATAAAAACATAGAGTTTACTTTTCCTCAGATGGTGGTATCAACAGTTCTTGAATATCTGTCAATGGTATCCTGGAATTTCAAGAAAACTTTTTCTCTTCATTTAAAAAATGTGTTAGATAATGCCACTAAGTTCATGACAGATATTCAACAACTGTTGATATCACCATGTGAAAAAAAATTAAATTTTGTTTTTATAGAAGCAATATTTGACTTATTTTGATCTAAAAAAAAGTTTTGCTTTTAAAAATGCAGAAACTCTGGTATTTTTTCGCGTTTCCTACACCCCAACCTTAAGGAATGCTAACAACAGAGAAAAACATCCAAACTGAAATCAGAGACAAGTTGGGTGTTGGGCATCTGTCTATATATTTCTAAATCACTAGGCAGTTAATCACTTTAGACTTTAAGCTTAAAAGTGATGCCTGTTCTCTAAAATATAGCTAACCTGAACATATTTTCCTTCGCTTCATTTGTAACTTTTTGTTTATAACTGCTAATATACACTTAGAAAAATCCAAATACTTATCATAGAGATCTAATTACACTGCTCTTGCAGTAAGCTATACTACCAATGACGGGGGGATTGAGGTTCAAATCTCGGTCAGGTGTACTGAGGATGGTTTTTCCAAAATAGTTTTCCACTCTCCCTCCATGTAAATGCAGGTACACTTCCTATTCCTTAAAACCATTAGTGTATTTTTATTAACACATAAGCGTATAAGCCGAACAGATAGTCAGACACTGTGCTAAAAAAAAAGTTAGATATACCTGGTAGCAGTTCCCAAACTGAGGGCACTGCAGGATATGTTAAATTCCAAGCAAGTACAACACACATCACAATTTACTGTGGATCAGGAAATGAAGGTAGCGATGTCCATTCTGATTTAAATGTTTGAGAAGTTGTACAGTGTGCCCAACCCATCCTATTACTAAGAAATGTATATTATTTTTGTGGCTGCTAAGTTGTTTGAGGGCCTCTCATAGATTTTGTGAGGCCCATGACAATCACACAACACAATGCTCAACAAAATTTAGTCTTCATTTTTATTCAATGCCACAGTGAAAATGCCTACTTTTGATTTGTTTATGAATATTACGTCTCAAACAAAATATATCTGCAAACTTAATACTGTGGAATAAGCCTACTGAGCTCATTTGGTTAAAGTTCGCATAAAAACTAGAAACGCTTTAGGAAGGTTTCAAAAGGTTATTAATAAAATCATTATCATAGTTATTTTCTTTTATTAAATTTATAATTGTCTACATATAAAAAGAAAAGTAATTAGTGCTAAAATTTTAATCAATATAACGTATTGCTTTATTTACAATATTTAGTTAAGACTATGAAAAATATAGAAGTTTCATCACTTTAGATTTGAGAAAAATAACATTACATGTAAAAATATATAGGCCTAACTTGCAATATTGTTAACACAACAATATTTTTGCATGGATATTAAAACACTTAAAATTAAATAATTCTCCTTAAGTTTAATTCTACCTACTAATGCCCTCTGGCATTCTAAACCTACTAACTTTGGTTTTTGCGAACTCAGAATTCATTGATAACGTTAGAATAATCAATTTTGGAAGCTAATCCATATTTTACAAATAGCATGGTTAGATTGTTTAACTTATCTTGCCCTAGAGTAGATAATAGGTAATTCTTAATCAATACGAGTTTGCTGAATCCCCACTCCCTAGATGCAACACAAGGCAATATGCAAAATAATCTTAAAACATTTGAAGTTTTAATTTGTGGATCTCGTTTAGTAAACTAAGTGGGAAACTTTTGCTTTTGGTTTTCTTCAATGCATTTTTTGAAGTTGACATGAAAACTGCTAGAAGGTGATCCATTTCATAAATTAAGTTTTCTGTTAGTTCATCGGTATACTTTGATATTAATCTTCTAGTTGCCTCTTCCATGGTTTCTTTTAACAGGACTGCTTCTTGATTTGATGTCTTGACCTTGACTTTGCTCAGGTTCAATATTGCTCTGAAGGTGTCACAAATTTAATTTACTTGCTGAGACAGTCTAATTGTTCTACGATTTCACTGATAATAGGATGGAAAATGTTGCTTTTAAAGTGTATATCGGAACTTCCAACTTGTAGTGTGCCAACTTCTTCGTCATAAAATCTTTTCCTTCTCTTCTGTCTTACAATTTCAAACTCTGCAGGGACTCCTAATGCAGCAGCAATATTTTGAGCACTTTATACATAAATCGGCCACATCTCTCTTCCATCATTGACTTTGTCTCTTAAAGCTGCAATGTTCTCTTTTTCTATTTCAAATGTAATATCCTCAGATTGCAGTATTAGATTTCTCATATTGATTTTATCCAATAAATCAGCCCAGATAACGGCCAAGACAATATTATCAAATTTATAAAAATACTATTTAAGACCTACTGATCAGCTTTGCCTTCATTTGTCAAATTCCAATTTCCTTTGATGTTTTCCAATGCTGTTATTATTTTAGGTAAATTCTGGGAGATAGGAATCGCTGCCTATACTCTAGAACTCTAGTGTCAGAAGCTCTATGTAAGGATTTTTTTTGTTTCATTTAAAAGTATGTCCCATCTTTCCGGACTACTGCTGAAGAAATTGTAGAGCTGGTTGACACAGTTGAAAACAGTCACAACTCGTAATGATACTTTGTAAGCTGCATGAACATGAACTAAGTTCAAGGTATGAGCAGCACAAGATGAAAACATTGCAGCTGGATTAATCGCTTATATTCTTGCCTGCACACAGTTGAACATACCAGCCATATTAGAACAATTATCTAATCCCTGGCCACTATAATTGTTTATGTCTATTTCATGTTTTTGAAGCTCTTGCAAAATGGCCTTTGCTATCGCTATTATTTGCTTTGTTCTACCGTTTTCTTAAAACAGTCAAAAAATCCCAAACATCTTTCTTTAATGGTCCATTTATTGTTTTCTTCAGAGTAAAATACATATTTCAAAACAATTATACTTTGCTCAGTTTTTGAGATGTCAGGTGTTGAAGCACAAATAAAAGAAAAATAAACAGCTTCTCCTCATTCACTTACAATACTATTGAGAATTTTACTGCTACAAAGTTTCAAAAATTCATCTTGACTGCTCCATAACATATAGTGAAGAGTTTTTCTCTTTTCAAACTTGCACTGGTTTTTATTATCGGTATAATTCTTCAAATATAGATCTTAAGTTGCTAAAAGTTCTATTATACTTAGAAAATTCCCCTTGTCCTTGCCACCCAACTTAGCACTGCTTCCTCTAAAAGGTAAATTACACTTTGCAAGAAATAAAGTAACATTTATTATCCGCTTAAGTTCTTTTAGGTAACCCTCTTCACTAAAAATTTGTTTTTGGATCATACTGTCAACACCATGTCCTGCTTTGCTATTTTTGTCACTTCTCCAAGAAATGTAGTTGTTTGTGTGAAATAAACAGTTTTCGTGCCGTGGTAAGTATTTGTACAAATTTTTCCTATATTTATCACCAAAGAGAAGCTATTGCCAGCAAAAAAGCTTATGTTCTGTGTTACTTCGGACTAAAAATCTCTTTTAATTATAAATTTACCACTAGAACAATTTAGCTACATTACAGTACAGTAGATATTCAGAAAACTTTATATTTTTGGTTCAACTAAAATATTTTTTCTTTCATTGGAATTAAAATTTTCTTTCAACAAACAACTCCCTGCGAATAATTTAAATCGTCATTCTTGTTTTCCGTTTTTGTTTATTTGTCTAAAAGGCCTTGAAAATGATGACTCAGAGGAGGCAGAAAGACAAGCTTGGTCTTCACCTGATGCACCGGAATGAGCAGTACAATAACTTTGGATTGGATATTTGTTTTAGTCCATCAGCAAAACAAACAATTCTGCTCTTTTTTATGCACCTGTCTTAGTACATTGTAAATAACTGGATGAAATGCAGTAGTTTTAGTAAAAAGAAATTAACAAAATTCTACATTTTGTTAAAGTAAAAATATATGAACAGAACCCATGATCAGTCGAAATCCCAACTGTGATCTGTGTTCAGTGTTGTGAGCTGTCGCCATCTGCTACTCAGAGTAAAACAAACCATGACAAGGCCAACACCCGCCATTCTGCCAGGCTGTCACTGGCATTTGACCACACAACAATAATATATCTGCGATTATACTTTAGAAACCATTATGGCGAGTGACAGACACAGGTCGTAAATACCTCCCCTCAACACAACTGTCAGAACAAGAACCCGCATTATTATATACTGAAAAGAGCAGTGTAAAATAAATACGAGTTTTAAAAGATGAAACTTGTCATTATAAAAATTTTAATATGAAGACATTTTGTATCTTTGTAGTTTCATTTTTTTACCGCAGGCCCGGGCCCCACGACACAAGTTGCTGATTCACCCCCTTTGGGTGGCCCTGGTTGTTTGTACCCAGGGTGGCTACCAAACATATTTTCCCTGACTTTTCCAGTTAAGATTTTTCAATTTTCCTGACTATTTTTTACCCAGTTTTAATGGTGGATGATGACTTGTTTTATTTATAATTTATCACATATTAAAAAAAGCTTGTATCTACTAAACATAAATGGTTTCATCAGTTATTTTAAAAATTAAAATTTGATTTTGTTGTTATTATGAACGTTTGTTTTAGTGTTTAGTTACAAAATTAATGGGATATTTTAGACATATTTTTTAATTCCCCAACTTTTCCTTATTTTTAGTTAAATTCCCTGACATTTCCATGTTATCCAAAAATTCCCTGACTTTTCTAGGTTTTCCCTGTCTGTAGCCACCATGTGTACCTAACTACTTTATGAGTGCAACTGTAAGGTATTTGTGTTGGCCTGAGGATGCTGTTATTTGGTAAAGTTGATGAACATTTGGCATTGGGGTTTTGTTTTCATAGTTATTAAAATTTTATTAAAACAAAACTCAAGACATTTAAAGTAAAAAAAAATAATTAGAATTTAGAAATCCCAATAGCACAATTTTTTTTCAATGATAACATTTTTTTTAAATAAGCTGTAACAAATTATAGGATTAACAGTTAAATTAATCATTAAATGAGGACCAAGACCTTTTTTTAAAATAGGCAACTCTATAAATTCCCTGATTATCTGGAGTGCCTCTGTTTATTTGATGCTCAGCCAGAGAAAGAAGTTAAAGAATTAATTATAACCTTTTTTAACCAATACACTCTATTTATCCTGAATGGAAGCAATCCTATAGTACATTCATGACCTTAGTTTACTTGGATGACAGCTCAAAAAGTTACTAGAAAGAGTATTCCTATGCCAACAGCTGACATTTTGGATAACTGCAATGAAAACATCTGTTAAAATATGAATGTGATTGTTAATCACAGTAATTTAGGCCAATACTATTTATATATTTATTTGAGGTCAGGCACAAAGCTTATTTATAATTTTATTCCACTTAAAAAAAAAATTACAGCACTTCCAAAAAAGGTCTAACAGGCATAGCTTCAAAATGGTGTCTGATGAATTTAAATATGATTGAACACGAAAGAAACAAGTTCTTTACAATTATGCACCCTCGCAGTGGATAAAAATATTTTAAAATATGATAAAATAATCATAAAATAATTTAATATATAAAAAGATGACAAGTATTTTCTCTTTTCCAAGTAAATAGGATGCCTGTATTAAAAGGTATTAATGTAGGCACTATATAACACATCATAGATAACATTTCAAAATGAATACACACTTATAATTGTGTTTAAATTATTGTTTCGGATTGGGTAAAATGAAATTATTAAAAGTAATGAAATAGTGTGATAAACCTTACATTTACATTATTTTAAATGTAAAATATAAAATGTAATTGAAAAACTTAATATGTATAACAAAAGTGATGTTTTACAAGTATTGGCAACCCAAAACCTAAAAATGATTTTTGAACTGTCATTCAGGTAAAAACCTATCATGAACAGACTACCCTGGCCACTTACAGTATGGCCCTATCTTACAAGCTGCAGCATAATGTAAATTGTTAAGGTAAGCTTGCTACATACAATACAGGAGAGACAAATACAGTAGATGTTTGACTATCCAGTGTCATATAATTTTTAATCATTTAATAAAATTTCTATTTAGGGCTTCACTATTTGCTACATTATTACTGTAGAGCGATGCACAAGCCAGTAAAACTGAAGGTGTGGATGAACATTCTAACATTAAATATAAACATAATTTTGCATTTAACTGTACATAACATAAAATAAAACTGACGAAAGTGCATTATAATTTAATATAAGTGACAACATGTACTTATAACAACAATGACAATGTTGTTGGGGTGTACTTTTTCAATGTCTACTTTTGAGGCAATGCATACTGGGGAATTTATCCGGACTAATGTTTTTCCTTGCCATTCAGGATAATGATATAGCCTTTTTTTATACTTAGTGTATAAATATGTCAAGCCAGACTATTTAAAGCTTAAAATTTGAGGTACTTGCTGATCCCTACTAGTTACCAGCACACATTATATTGTGCCAAATTCCAAGTTTTCTTTGAAACTGTTCAATGTTTCATATTGAAGGAAAATGGCAGTACTTTTAAGAATACTTTAAAATAGCTTGTTTTGAAACAAAGATTCAAACTAAATTTATAATCATTTGAAATAACATTACTAAATAATTCCATTTGTACACTTTCAAATCCATATAGCAGGTTATTTATTATTGTTTTTTGTCCTGAAGGCCAACAAAACACTTAACTTTGGAACATATTTATGTTGGAAAGTGAAAATGTATTATTTTTGATTGACGTTTGCTCAATGGATTTAAAGACGCAATATAAAAAAAATGAAGAGTTTTATGAAACAGCCTTGTAGATTCTTCCAATAATTCTTTGGTGTTCTTCCCAATCAATTATGTGTGTTATGAAATTAAAATTAAATTGTATGCAAATAGAATTTGTTTTTATTACATAAGTAGTAATTATTTACAATTAAAATTTGACTAATCAGAAGTGTAATTAGTTTGCTTAATATACTCATAATAATTAAACCCCAGTTTGAGGTTAAGGTTTTCGTTAGAGTTTGTAAAAAAAAATCTGATGTATTCAATTTTTTTTACTGTATATTCAGATAGAACTATATTTGAAAACCAATAATAAGCTCCAGAAACAATTTTGTTTGAAGAACATTTTAATCTTTTAAAACCCAGTTGTTTCAAAGGTTACTGAATTTATAAACATTTTTTTTGGTACCATTGACAATTCAAAACCCAAATGATTTTTAAAAACATGGAAAAGACAAAATTTTCAAGTAATATTCAACATCCAGTTTCCATTTTGCGCTACATATTTGAGTAATAGCAGCTAGCTTGCAGCGCCTGGTAGTTCTTGGTGATTTGAGGGTCAGTACTGTCAGAAGGGGGGCCCGACGACTATGTAGCCTTTTTTGTTGCCAAGTGGAGGGCATTGAAGCAGCTAATAAGTAGCATCATCATGTTTGCCTGTGTTCTGTACACAACTGTAACTTATTGTTTCCATGTTCACTTGATAATAAATTTTAAAAATCTTGAAATCAAAACATTTCCTCTTATTTTACTTCTATACCTATTGCCCCTAATTTGGGGGAAAAAAAAACACGAGTTCAGTGACAAAGGGTATTAACAATGAACCTATGAGGGGGCAACATAACCCTACCTCGCCAAGGGCTTCTAATCCCACATGGGTCAATTGTTTCAAAATAGTGGGGAAAGCTCACTAAACATAAAACTATTTTATTTGTTCAATATTATGTGAATGAGGTATGACAATTTTTCAGACCTCTTCAACACCCTTAAAGGACAGCGTAGCTGACTGTTTGTTATAAGTGGAAAACGTACAAATAATACAATAAGTTTGGATATTAAGAGAATTTGCTTTGATGTAATAAACTAGTGAACTCCTTGTCGCCACAAAAATTTTGTTTTGGCATAATAGATCGATTGAAGTCATTTGACAGACCATATCAGTCAGGTTTTCTAGTAATGTTGTTTTGGATTTGAGTCCTGGCTAGGAATACCAAAGCTGATTTTTTCCTAGGTGCTTTCACAATCCTTCACACAAATGTGGGTATATTTCCTTTAAATTCCAACTTCCTAATCCATACTCTAGTAGTGAACATATATTTACATTTAAAAAAATCTAAAGGTAAAGTATTATCAAAGAACATAGATCAAGATTTTGCTTATAAATAATTTTCTATGTTCTTTCACAAGGTCAGATTAAGTCAGGGTGTCTTTTTCTTTATAAAAAAAATAAAACACAAGTTGAGCTCCCCCCCCCACTCCTATATTTGAGACAAAAACTTCACATTTTGTACAACTTTGGACTAGGTTTAGGTTAGGGTTCTCATCCATCCCATTTATTGATAAAATGTCCCACTTTTTAAGTGTCCTTCCTGAAAAAATATCTGTGGGTAATGAATTTTATTCTGTTTTAAAATAACCATGTCACATTGTTGACTAATTTCTATAACACTGTTGTGGTTTAAATTAGGAGTGATAGCCAGCACACTTACCTAGGTGATACTGGAGTATAAATTCTTTAGATATAACACTAAAAAATACATTTTTAAGGACAAGCTTTCAGTCACAGACAGCTTCATCAGGTCAGGAGAGTAGACTGACGCTTTTGGTTGAACTGTAAGGTTGACTGTCCACAACTGACTGTTTTTCAGTTATGACATCACTGTAAAGATAGCAGCACTATGAATAATGTTATATTGAATCTAATAATAAGTGTGCTGGTAGGAAAAAGAGGAATTATCTAAGGTTGAGGTTGGGGGCTTGTCTGGATTTGATGATATATTGATGGGCCAGTTCCCATATCCTTAATTGTGAAGGGTTGCATATTGCTTTGTTCAGGGATTTGACCACCTTGGTTGTGTAACAGTTATTAAAGTCACAATTATGGGTTTCGGCATGTGCTGCTACAGGCTTCTCTTTATTTTTCATTTTTGTGTCATGTCGATGACCATTCATTTTCTTTCTTAGTGATTCTGTTGTGAGACCAATGTACTGTGCTTGACACTGGTTGCATTCCAGTTGGTAGTTGAGGTTTTCATAATCACAATTATGGTGGCCTTTTATAGGATAATTTATTTTAGTTATGTTGCTGGAGAATGAATTTGTTGGTTTATGTATTGTGCAGGTTTTGCAGGGGGTGCGGTTGCAGGGAAAGGAACCTGATATTTGTTTGGGTTCGGGTTGAATAGTGGGGTCCGGCAGTTTGGGTTTTAAGTAAATTGCGTAGATTGGCTGGTTGTTTATAGGTTACTTTTGGAGGTTCCTTGAAGACAAGTTGTGTAGTGGTGGAGGATTGCAGTATGGTGAAACCTGTTTTCAAAAGATTGTTGAGTTTGTGAAGTCCAGGGTGGTATGTAGTGACCAGAGGGATGATGTTTGTTCCTGTTGATGTTGTGGGCCCGCTATTTTGAGCTTTGACTATTTGACTACACACCAGTGCTTTGGGGTAGCCTCTGTTCATAAAAGCACGTTGCAGTTTTTTATTGTATTGTAAAAGGTCATTGTGGTAAGAGAAAATTCTTTTGGCTCTAATGGCTAGGCTATGTGGGAGTGATTTCTTTGTGCTCATAGAGTGGCAGCTGTCATAGTGAAGGTATTGTTGATGGTTGGTTTCCTTAGTGTGCACAGTTGTTCTCAGGTGTCCCTGATGGAGTGTGATGTTTACATCCAGAAAAGTAATGCTGGATGTGGATATTTTCCAGGTAAATCTTAGCGGCGAAAATTTGTTGAGGTCTGCCAGGAAGGACACTGTTGGCAATACACATAGTGATGCTCTTCTTTTTCGCCATGCTTCTGTTGGGAGTATGTTACTTTATAATTTTTATCTTTATTCCACCCGCATAATACCATAATGTAAGTGCAGTATAAGTTAGTGATAATTTTACAAGCCAATTTTCCTTCATTAAAGGTATGGATGAAAATGTCCAATATACTTTATGAAACTCTAAATTTACATTTCACATGGTAGTCAGTCAGACGTAGTAGTTAACCATGTGAAAACAAAAAAACATAAAGGTGCTGTTTAAAGTAAGGCTTCCGACGGCAGTATAAGTAGTTTCCTAAATTTGAAAACCCATAGAGTGAAAAAAAGAGTTATCACTGGCAGTACAGGAAGCAATCTTAAATAACCACACAGCGGTGCATGACCTCAACTTAAGTCTGTGAACTGCACAACAGCCATCCAAATATCAAAAGAAAAAAACTTCTTGAAGAGGTTCATAAATTTGATGAATCTTTCAAAAATATAAACTTAACTATAATTAATGTGTGTTTTTTAAAGGGGAAATTTTCTAATTAGTTAGTTTTGTGATTTATATTTATTTTTCAGAGTGTAATTAATAGTAATAATGTTTAAAAACTAGGTGACCCAATGGCGAAATAATTTTATAATAAAGGAAATTGATAAAACTAAAGAAAAAGGAAAAATAAACTAATAAGAATAGATTTGATTAAGAATGCCCACCTAGGGAGGAGAAATGTGGGAAGAATCCAATGCACAATGGTGACATCTTCCTTCTATAGTAATAGTTACACACACATTTTAACACAATTAGAATATTATTTCAGCATTGTTGACATCAAACACAAAGAGAAAAGAATGGAAGATGTCACCATTGTGAATTAGATTATTTCCACATATTTCCTCTCCCTAGGTGGGCTTTTTTCATCAAATTTATTCTCCCTCTTTTTTTAGTTTTATCAATTTCCTTTATCAGAAAATAATAAAATCTTACTTAAAGTGACACATCTTATATAATAGATTTATTTTCGGTTTTCTTAACTTTTAAAATGTCCCAGGTTTTTTAAGTGAAAATTTGGAATTGTCCCAGTTTATAAAAATACATTATGGAAACCTGATATTAGGTAAATGTATGAAAATTAATTTATACTTACCACATCATGGTGTCTACTCAACTTGACCAATGAAATCCCCGACTTTTCCCCTGATCATTTCCTAAAATTCCCCACTAAAATGTATGTAACAACCTTCCAACCCCCTCTCCTCTCTACTTGTTTTTCTAGTAATTTTTTTATGAATAATAATAAGTTTTACAATTTGAATATTTTTTAAAATTCGTATTAAAATTGTTTACTAGGAATTAAAAATATATTACACAGCTACAAACAAAAAAATGACAATTTATTGATTTAATGATTATTGTATTTCATATTTTGAGTAAAATATCATTTTCCCGGATTTTTATTGTGATTTAACAAATTCCCGGCTTATTCCCGATCACTTCAAATTCCCGGCTAATTCCCGTTTTCCCCGGATGGTAGGCACCCTGCACATATATCATTGCACAACAAAGACACTGAATTTCAAAGGTTTGAGCCTAATTTATCAGAACAGCTAGTTTATTACATTTAAAAAAAGATTTAAATCAAAGTTTATCTAGGGTTTACATGTATATAAAATATGCAGAATTTGTCTTTTCAGGGCTTTCTCCCAATTTTTAATAGCCTAGAGCTGAAATTTGGTAAGGGTGCTAGGGAAGATGCCACCTTTATGGGGGGAAAAAACCAAGATGGTGGACGCACCATACATAAGCTTTTAACATACATCACGATAGCCCAGCAGAGCCCTGCACACAAATCAAACCCCTTTCTGTTATGGAAAATCAAAAGATGGATTAAAGAGGTAAGACTTCTACAAAGTCTGAAATTGCGTTTGTCAGACAGGTTTAACCCCACAGTGTTTGCATAAAATAACTATTAGCTTGATTATGTTTGATTATCTCCACCCCTAGTTCTCTTTTCGCATTTTCCTTTGAAAATCATGTTGGCTTGAACTCAAGTTGTGTTTTTGCATAAAGTGCTACAGAGCATCAGTTATTCAAGTGAAGATGACCACTGAGCAGTTACCGTAGATCATAGTCAAATTGCTAAAAACTATTTCTATTTCTGTGTTACTATGCGGAAGTATGAGGGATGGAAACAATAGCGAACAAAGCCAGTTTGGCTTTTACAATGAAAATATTTCGGTTCACACTTTAAATTGCTGCTTCTGGACAAAGATAATGGTTAGCAACCAATACTTTGACCTAGGTTTCATACTAGGATTTACCGGAATTTGAGCGCTAAGGATCAAGGTATTGAAAATCCTTGATATTTTTTTTTATAAGAGTAAGAACTAAATGTAAGTTTGATACATTTTGTTGTAAACCAATGGAGTTTTGGAAAGGCTGCTCTTTTCCAATGTTCTGTTTGTTGTTATACATCCCACATTACTACAACACAAGACCAAACAAACTACAACACTTTTAAACTGTTTTAATGCCAAAGGAGGTAATAATACAATTTTAAATGTAAGGTAAAAATAAGAGAAATAAAGTTCTTTTAAGTCTACTTCTTCGCCTCTGCAGCAGCACTGTCTTCTCTCTGATACGTCTGGAGAAGTTCCTGTTTCTTCGCAGCAATTCTCTCCTCACGACGCTTACGTGCTTCTTTTACCTTTTGACGACGTGCCTCTGCTTGATCACTGCAGAACACAAACACCAATATGGCTCAGTCAAAACTCAAAATAGTCAGCAATGTAATAATAGAATTCAATGTGGAAAATATTTTGAAAATTGGAGTTTAGTATAAAGTCCAAAGATCAACTAGTATATAAGATAAAACACACCAGATTAAGTAACATAAATTAAAATAATGTCATATATATATATAAAACATTAAAATATATATAGTATAAACTTTTTAGTTTAAGTCAAGTGTGAGGTTGAGGTAGAAAAAGACAGATTTAATTTAGGTTAGAATAAATAAAAGTTATTGACTTGATGGTATGTGGGAAGAAGAGGAAGTACAGGAACAGTTACAGGAATGGAATGAGGAAGTGAAAAAGTGTGTAATGAAATTTAGCATGGTAAAGTGTTAAGCGATGGTAATGGCAAGGAAGAGGATACGGCTTAGTAAAGCTAGTTGGATGGAGTAGAGCTGAGAAAAGTACAGAATGCAAAATAACTTGGAAGTGTGATTCATGCGAAAGATAGAAGTAAAGAAGATCTAATGAGAAGAGGACAGCAGGGAGAATTGTTCTATAGGTGTGTAAGAGACCTAACCTCTTATGCTTAGTGAGAAAGTGCACTTTAAGTGTAAGGAAGTGTTGTGCAGGATACACTTTGTAACCACTGTCACACATGCAGTGAATCATGGACATTTAATAAAAGAGAGACTAGGAAATTGGAGGCCATGAAAATGAAGTTTGCGAGGAAAATGTTAGCTGTAATGAGGAGAAACAAGATGATGAGTGAAGTTATCTGGGAAGGAGTAGAGGTACAGGGAGTGCATGAGATAGTAGAGGAAGCAAGACTGAGATGGGAGGTGCAGATAGCAAGGTGTACACATGATAGGAGATGAATAGAAGCAACTAGAGGAAGAATGGTGGAAGGATAGAGGAAGACGGAGGGATTTTACTAGACTGACCCGGCCACATATTAAAACAGTTGATGAATAGCCAGTTCTTATATCTAGGCTACTTGTTCTTTTACTAATAGTCTTTGGTTGAGGGAAATACATTTCTTGGAATGAGTAACTAATTGGTTACTAGAATGTTAAGGAGATTAAAATAGTGCAGAAGTAGGGGTGTGCGAATCTTAAACGTCAAATAATTGTTTGCTTAGACTACAATTCAAAAGTAAAATCCTGTATTCAACAACTGTTAAGCTTGGCAAAAAAAAGTTGAATATACATTATAAAAATTTTATTTCAGTTTTTACTCTTATTTCCATCACAGATTATTGTTCCTATAGGAAAAATCTAAAATCATAAGAGGATTGATGTGCCCTGAAAATTACATAATTAATTGTTTCGTTGTGTTTTAATTGCAAACTTTTAGGGCTACAATTTTCTGTTAAGTGTGTTGGCCTTGCCCTTCTATCTTCCTTTCAATGTTTAATTTAATAAAGCTGTTTGGTGCCATTTTTCCTTTGTAAAAATTAAATTTTGTGGTAATAACTTAATTCATCATATACATTTACATAGTTAGGTCAAGTATAAGATTTGTATACAACATTAATAGCCTAACTGTTTTTAGACATTAAAACTTCAGGAATCTCTTACTATTCGATTGAAATAGCATCGAAATTAAAAAGTGAAGTTCGCACATCCTCATGCAGTAGGTGCGTTCTTTTTTGCAATTTCACGAGACAAAGTTAGCCCAATGGCTAAATAATTAAGGAAATTGGTAAAAATAAAGAAAAAGGAAAAATAAACTGCTAAGAGTAAAATTGATGAAGAAAGCCCATCTAGAGAGAGAGAGAGAGAGAGAGAGAGAGGGAAAAACTGTGGGAAGAATCCAATGCACAAAGAAGACATCTTCCTTTTTTCTGTAGTAGAAATAGTGATACACACATTTTAACAATGCCGAAATATTATTCTATTTGTTTTAAAATGTGTGTGACTATGTCTACTATAGAAGGCAGACTAAAGGAAGGAGATGTCACCTTTGTGCATTGGATTCTTCCCATATTTTTTTCCTCTCTCCCTAGATCGGCTTTCTTAATCAATTTTACTTTTAACAGTTTATTTTTCTTTTTTCTTTAGTTCTATCAATTTTCTTTATTATATGAGACAAAGGTAAGAAATGATAACATATTTTACTCAGTAAAAATATATAATTTTGATCACTTTTAAATCTGTTCAGTTAACCAAATTATACATTTTAAGGCATAAGTAGTAAAATTCCTGAAAATATTTTTTGTATATGTATAATAAATTCAAAGATGCTATTATGAACGTTAAATAATTTTAATAGTTATTTTAATGTGTTCTCACTTATGGTATAAAGAATAACACTAATGAAACAGTAATATGCTATCAATTTGTCAACACAAAGAAAAAGTTCACGTCTCGTGAATATTTCGGTTTCCCTCTTTGTAGACATTTGTAAGAAATGCAAACAAAAACTTGTTACACTTCATAACCAGTTTAAAATATTTCCTAAAAAAAAAAAGTGAAAGACATGGGTAAACTTGAGATAGTCATACATATTGGGTAGTTTTGTATTTGTTGAATGTACTCACTGAAGCATCTTGGTCCTGGCCTTCTCAGCCTTCTTCTTGTGGATGAACTCCATGAGGACTCGCTTGTTCTTAAACACGTTACCTGGGAGTCAGAGTAAGTACAATAACTTGACACTTTATAATAATTTGGATATTGTAACTAATATTTATTGCCTTGAAGGAGAAAATGGATTACCGTATTGGCCCGAAAATAAGCTGCATTTTTTCCCAAGAAACAGATCTCATAAAACTCTAATGCGGCCTATAATCGCACTCCTAGATAATACACATTCAATGTTGTACCTATAGGATATGCATGTTGTTAAATCAATACATCTCGCCACCCCTATTTAAAAATAAGTGAACCTTGATAGTTGGCAAACTTATTTAAAAATAGATGAACCATGACAGTTGGCAAAGTTATTTAAAAATAGATGAACCATGACAGTTGGCAAAGTTATTAAAAATATATGAAGACTTACTATCTTAATTGTGTGTACAATATTTGAGTCATAATGGTTGCAAAATAAAATTATTTTTTCAGCGCATTCTATCGGCAATATACACTTTTGGTAAAGTAAATTTCTAGTGAGATTTTGTTTCAGTATGTTGGTCAACATTTATTTTAATGTGAGAACAATAACTTCGTATGCGTATTAAATGCTCAACATTTATTCTATTGTGAGAACAATAATTTAGTGCATGTATTAAATTCGGAAGTGCAACATTACAAATCATGTTGAGAAAAGAGCGGGTTTTAGCCAGGGAATAAAGTGTGAACAACTTACCTTTTTTCCCAAGCGATTTAATTTTGAGTATGAATAAATTACTTTTTTATTTACAAGTGATTTTATTTAAGTAACCTAATTTTACCATTAAACAATTTCTATTTTCAAATGATTTAATATACTGACCATATTTAAGTGGGAATATAGTTTTTTCTCTAAAAGTTGTCAAAAAATTTAGGGTGCGGCCTATATTCGGGCCAATACGGTACTTTCAAGCAAGAGTAAAAGGAGCACTACCTAAGAATGACATAAAAGGAGGTAAGAAAATAGTGGCAAAGGTTCAAAAAATGCATGATGGAAGCAGTAGAGGAGATATGCGGAAGGTGTTGAAAGGGAAGAAGAAAGAAAACTCCATGGTGGTATGAAAAGGTAAAAGAAGTAGTGAATGCTAAGAACAAAATGTTTAGAGAATGGTTCATAAAAAATAAAGAGAAACAGGTTAAGTATAGGAAGAATTAAAACATGGATGCAAGAGTGCACAAAAGTGCTACAGACCGATGTGGAAGGGAGCAAGAAAATAGTGTATAATGAAGTGAAACAAAGGAGGAGGGAAAATAGAAAAGAGGACCTAATGACGGATAAAAAAGGAAGGAAAATGGAGGGATGAGGAGGTAAAGAAGCTGTGGAAATCATATTAATTGTTGAACCCAGAAGGGGAAGGATTGGTAAGGAAGAAGAAGGAATTTGTTGGAGACTCTGAGGAAAAAGTAACAAACCTAGTCTGGAAGGAAGTAGAAGAGGCGTTGAAAAGGATGAGGAAGCCAGGAGTGGACAAACTCACGGCGGAAATGATAATTGCAGCAGGAGAAATGGGTCTAGTGGTGGTATCGAGTAGTAAGGGCAGTGTGGAGGAGAAGAAAGTGCCAGAGGATTGGAAATTACATTACATCCATTACTGTTTCCAACCTGTGGCCTGGGTCAGTTTTTATAAGTCATATATTTTTCCAATACCGCCTTGCTAGGCCTATTGTTGCTTCATATGACTTATAATCCATCTTTAGACTAGGGCAGGCACAATATCCAGTCCCCGGCCGTCAATTTATCAAGGTGAAAGGTTAAACCACTATTTTCATCCATTCTAGGAAGCAAACCCTGGACCCTTAGTTCACTATGCAGACAAACTACTGACTGAGCTAAGGTAGAGAATTGTACAAAAGTTGTTATATTACAAATATTCAAGAAAGCAGCTAGGAAGAGGTGTGTAAATCATAGAGGCATAAAACTGATGTGTAAATGCGTGAAAATGTACGAAAGTGTTCTGGAAAGAAGAATTAGGAAAAGCATTAAGGGAAGATGGAGAGAGGAACAACATGAGTTCAAAGAGAGGAGGTCGACGATAAATTTAATAAATTTGGAACTAGACAGTTGATGGAAAATAGATGAGTTTGGAAAGGATCGGGAAATTACATTTATGGATGTAAAAAAAGCTTATGATAGTGTGGATAGAAAGAAAGTATTGAAAGCAATGGTAGATACTATAGTAGAAAGAGTGAGTGGCTAGGAGAGTAAGGAATTATGAGAATAATGTGAGTTGTGTAAGGACTGTGAGAGGGTGGACAGGGTGGTTCCAATTAAAAAAGAGAATCAAGCAAGGAAGTGTATTGGTGATGGGAATTATCATGAATAAAATGGCAGGGAAATTGGGTGAGGAAAAAATGAAAGCATGGATATGAAATATGTACAGAAGAGACTGCAAGGGAGATCAAGGAAGAAAAGGAAAAGATAGCATTAAGTGCACAAGTGAAAGAAAGTGAATGAGGAGAGTGCAGGAAGAAGAATGGTGGAAGGACAGAAGGAGATGGAGGCATTTTACTAAAAGGACCTGGTCACATGATGGAAACAATTCATGACAATGATTTAGTGCCCACTTCAATGGGTTTACACTCTGTGTGTCACGCTCGACAAATTTGGTTTATTACTGATAGACAAATATGGGTTTGAATACTGGTCAAGTGTACTGGATTTGTTTTTCCTAAGGGGTTTCTACTCTACCCTAATCCAAATAAGGGTAGATTTCATGTACATTTTATCATACTCATACTTAACCCTTTAGTGTAAGTAAAAGACCTTGGGATGTTCCAGGTTTTCTACAAAAGAGTGGGTCTGGAATGCTGTCAAACTCAGCCTTGTGAGGACTTACTTTAATAAAGAAGTAAAGGCTCTGGTTTAGAAAACCGATATAAAGCCGAAGGATTCATTGTGCTGACCACATGACACCCTCTATTCACAAATGGCCCCATCTTTGTCAACATGCGGCAGCCTACTCGGTCGATTTAGCTCCCTTTGGGGCCAATGACATGAAGTTGTTTCTTCTTCAAGAGAGTTCTAGGAAATTTCTGACTTTTTTCCATTTTAAAGCCTGCTAAATACCTTCCTACAACCAGAAGTGAAATGAGCCAATACACGTGTTGGTAAACACGCTTACCCTTCGCCTTCATGTAGAGCTGGTGGTACAAATGACGGTCAATTTTCTTTGCTTCCCTGTATTTCTTCAATAGACGACGCAATACCCTCATACGATTAATCCAGAGAAGCTGCAACACACATTAAATTTGCCCCTTTAAATAAAACATAACTTGTAAAAAGAAGTTCATAGGGCTCGGCTAGAAGGTACAGTTTTGACTTGAAAATAATCATGGAATGTTAGAATGTAGGAATAAGCCGAAGGGATGTGTGAAAACACACTTTAAATTTTGGATTTAGTTTTAGTGAAATAGTAAAGTGTTTATCAAAATTGAGTAACATAGAACAGTATTTTTACTACAGGTATTTTAAGTTAAATTTTTGTAAAGTGACAATACATTAAGATAAGTAGAACTTGGAAATTTAATCTTAAAAACAAATTCAGTTTAAAAATTCTCAAATAAAAATTAATTCAATCATAAAGATGGTTTTATAGAATTTAAAAAATCACAGCTACCTTAATAGAAAAAATGTACATTAAGATTTTCCTACTTTTATCAAATGAATAAAAAAAATTATTTGCACATTATTTCTATTAATTTTTAGTCAGGTAGTAAATAGATCAAATAAAATTGGAGCAAAATAACAATCCCATTACTACAATTCGCAGTACAAATCATAGAAAAAATAAATTCACCAAGAAAATTAGAAATGACTTGACTTTAAATAAAGATAACCAAAGATTAAGATAATACTCATTTGATAAATCGATTCTTTAATCCAAAGGAAAATGTAAAAATTATTTAGTTTCTAACACTGTTAAATAAAATATTTTAATCTTTAAAATTATATTTATCTTTAGTGTTTCTGAATAAACGAATATACTTTTTCGCTACATTAAAATTAGTATAGTAGCACCGTGGCTTCTTTGGTGTTGACTAACAGTTCACCTATATATCTAAATGTTGATTGTCAGAAGTGACAGCTACTAAACACAAGTTTTTGCAGATCATATGGTTTGGCGTAGGGATACATAATTTGGCCTGGAAACTTTTCAAAGCTGCCAGCTGTCAGTCAGCACCAAATAAGACATAGGGCTACTGTAGATAATGAAACAAACAGGTTAAATAACTTTTTTTTTATAAGTTATGTTAATGTGATGAAAATGATCATATATATATGATATATATATGATCATTTTCATCTCATCAACATAAATATTTATTCTCCTAGTAATCATTTAAATGTAATGCAAGCATCAGTTGGGTTAAAAAAACAACCACATACACGGTAATGACCGTAACATTCATGTAAGATGTGCAATTTCTTAAACAAAACTGGTGGTTAGGGTGGAGTAGATCTAACAGCTGATAGGTGAATTTATGTAATGGTGGTTGAAAGTCAATATTTGTCTGACTTTCATCCCATTGCCCTAGCTAGTGTAGTTCTTATTTTGATGTCATAAATTTTGGAGGGGAGAGAAGGGGCAGAGCTGTGGATGTCAGTTAAAAATGCAAACAGCCAAGCTATGACTTCTCTTGCCCAAAAGATACCGACTAGAACTCCCCTTTCAAAACAGAGAGGGATGGTATGGCATGAAAGTGGAAGTTAATATATTATTGTCAAAGTACTGACCCCGTGCCTACACATGTTTAAGCCCAGTACACCTGACCAACTTCTTGTACAAGAAGTTGCAGCCTGAATATGGTGTAGTGTGAACACCAAAACTTGTACATCTGCTATGCACAACTTATGTATCAAATTTCAGGAAATAGAACGCGTCCTGTACCAGCCATATTTTTGGTACAACTTTTGAGTTGTAAACATGAAAACTTTATCTACTAGACAGTTACTTTTTTTTTTTTTAAAAAAAAGGGCGATTGTAAGAAAAAACAGCTAAATGCTTGAAAACAAATAATTATAAATGAAGGAGGTTAAACCCCAACTATGAAGGTTTTCAACTGTTTTAAAACAAATATAAAAAAAACCCTTTTTTATTTTCATAATAATTATCAATGATGATACTATTTGCATTAAATACCAAAATTTTCCAAATCATTCAATCATAATTTTTTTTTTCTAAACGAAAGAAGGTAAAAGCGTCATGTTTTTTTTTCAAATATTGTGCGCAATTACAAATGCCATATCTACAGTCACTGGCTAAAATAAAATTGTATGCAATCCATGTGACCAAGATATTGTACAATTTACAGTCAACTCTCGATTCTACGACCTTTCACCGGTCCCTGGAAAAGGGTCGTTATTTCGAAGGGGTCGTTATTGGAATTTTAACAGATTTTGTTCCATCCCTGACCTTTATACGAAAAAATTGCATTTTTTAGACAATACGTAAAAAAGTAAATAAAATAAAACCTACTTATTTCTTGTTCACTCATTTCGTCAAAATTATAAGTTCGTATCAAATAAAAAAAATAGCGTGGGTCATCAAAAATCGTTCACAAAATCCAACCAAAAACGTAACAAAATCAAAATAACAATGTTAAACAATAGCATGGGTCATCAAAAATTGTTCACAAAATAGTAACCAAATCGACAATCGAAATAACAATGGCAAAAGCAAGCCTGGCGCGTGATAGAGCGGCAGTCGCGCGTGGGGAACCGATGTCTTGCTTGTGGGAGGGGGTGGACAGAGTCAAGTGATGTTGGCTGGCATTGATGAGGTGGTGTCTTTTTTTTATACCTGACCCACCCCAGTTACTAGTAATACAGCACTCACAAAGATAATTGCAATGCAGTGACCTAAATAAATGCAACAAACACATTTTACAGCCGATTTCCTTAAACTTTTCAACCTTTTTCCCCACATTTTTCACGGTACCCCAAAAAAGGGTCGTTACTTCGAGAGGGACGCTATTCCCGGGGTCGTATAATCGATAGTTGACTGTAATTGCACAACATTTTGTACAAGAAGTTGTGTTGTGTTTATCAGGCTTTAGTTTTTTTGAGTTTATTGTAGCAGGTTCGTTTGTTTTGATGTGTGTATCATTGAAAGCTAACACACGAAAGTTTATAAGTATATGTCTATAGTAAGTAATAACACAATATTGCAAATCACAGACCAAAAGGACGCCCAAAGCCACAATTATCATAAAAAAAACTCTAAAAAGCTTCATGAAGCATAAGAATTTTTAAAATTCCCGGACCTCCCCTTCCAAGCTTGCCTGAGAATTTTGGTCACGAGACACTACTGTAACAAATACTAAAACTCGTCTGGAAAACTCAAATCTTTTGAGTAGACGTACATCCCTTAAGTTAAGCTAAAGGGATATTAGTTGTCTCTTGAATTAATTCTTACAAGAATTCCTTTCCAGTACCCAGTAAAATGTGTGAAGAATACACATCTTTACCTTCTGAGGCATTCGGGCATTAGCTGTACCCTTTCGTTTTCCAAAACCACAGTGTCGCCCCTTTCTCCTTGCTTCTGTGTTCTTGCGAACACGAGCCCTAGAGTGTACAGCGACAGGCTTCTTGATTATTAGTCCATCCTTGATTAACTTCCGGATGTTTTGCCCTGATGACACATAAAACACATCAGAATTTTAGTAGGTATAGAGGTCCTGCTTTGACAATGAGAGGAATACCAGCCGACTGAACTTTTAACGAAGACTCTCAATAAAATATATCAGTCTTCTATAAGGAAACATTCGTAAACATAACCTAAGTAATATTATTTTGGTTTAAACAAAATTGAGAGGCAGTTGCTGCTTAAGGTGGTAGTCAAAAATAAAAGAGAAAAACATAAAATTATATTAGGCTGTATTAAACAGCCAATTCCTAGAAATGTGGTGATTTTCAAAAAAAAGTTAATTACTCCTGAAACACTGATTTAATTTCAATGTAAAGATTGTGATTTATTTAAAAAAATCTGGTCTAATATAAACATATATCACAATATTAGTTGCTACGAATACCGCTAATAATCGTTAAAACTTGTTTTAGGTTCTTAATTATATTTTCAATAAAATGTTTTGTTAATATTTATTTAGCCTTTGTTCACTATCCAAAGAGTAGTGTATAAATTTAATACACTTAATTTTTATTTATGGAAATTAATAACACTTATATATTTTATTTTAACCTTTGCTCATGGTATTCATAAAAACAACTACAAAATAACAAGTATATTTTAAAGCAGTAGTTAACCTGGAAGTCGCGTCCTCCCGGGGGGCGTGAAAACCAATCAGTAAGGGAACAATGACGCATGGAACAATTAGGAAATAACGTTAAAAATTAGCTAATTTTTAGACATATTTTATCTTATTCCCTTTTACCAAAGTATATAAGACCAAATAAGTAGGCCTGAACCCAATTTTTTCAAGACCCAATGTAAATAAAAGTCTCAACAATAACTAACACTAAATAACCTTCAGTGATATTTTTTCTACCATTATGCTGTCAGTAATATATTGAATTTTGTGTGAAATAACGTGACTAGCATTTTAATATTTAAGATAATGATCCCAAAAAGTAGGGAAAGGGAATTTGATTACCTGCCAAGGGGGGTGTTAACTGAAAGAACCCTAGAAGTAGTTGACATTCATAGCTCCCCTAAGGTAAGGTACACTAGCCCCATGGCTTCTTTGGTGCTGACTGACAGCTCACAGCTGACAGCTAAAAGCTTTGAAAAGTTACCAGACCAAGTTATGTATCCCTATGACGAACCTTATGATCTGCAAAAACATGTGTTTAGCAGCTTTCACTTCTGACGGTCAAAATTTAGGTATATACCTAAATGTTGACTGTCAGAAGTCAGCTGTGAGCTGTCAGTCAGCACCAAAGGTCAGTCAGCACCAAAGAAGCCCCGGGGCTACTGTATTGACTTGAATACCTTCGGCACAATTTTCAAAAACTTTTCGGGTGCATTATTCAGTGGTCAGATGGTCTAAGCCCTAAGGCATCACTTTCATAATAGACTAGAATGCTGATGGTGGGGGATTGGGGCTCAATCCCTGTCGGGTAAAGTGAGGGTAACTTTTCCCTAAATGGCTTTCCACTTTCCCTTTACGCGACTGCGGGCACACTTCCTCTAAATTCAACCTTCCTCATACTTAACACATTAATAAAAGATTTTTTTTCAGTATCATAATTCTTTTTCTATAAGAGCACCAAATACGAGATCAAAGATCGTCAAAGAATGCTATGAAGCCCTAGAGAAGCTAGGGAAGCACAATAAGGTGATCCTAACATGGGTTCCTGGCCATGTTGGAATCAGCGGTAATGAGAACGCAGATAGAATAGCCAGAACAGGGGCACAGAATCCCTTCATAGGACCAGAACCTGTTCTGGGTATTACTAAGCGGACAGTGAGGAAGGAACTGCATGACTGGATTAAAAGACAGCATGCAGAATACTGGGCAAACACCCAGAAGCAAAGGCATGGGAAGCTAATGATGCCGAGACCATGTCCAAAGAGAAGCACTGCTATACTGAACCTTAACAGGAAGCAGATGAGACTAATGGTGAGTCTAATGACTGGCCATGGGAATTTCAGGAAGCACCTATACAACATGGGGGTAAAGAGAGAGACCATGAAATGTAGAAAGTGCAATGAGGAAGATGAAACAGCATCACACCTCATATTCCATTGTAAAGCATTGGAACTACGAAGATACAACTAATTTGGGACTCTGGACCCAAATGGAATTGTATCTAGTGATCATCTAGTTGAGGGACTCCTTGGGCTTTTCAGGAACACAGGATGGCTTGACTAGGATAACAGGGAGAGATACCGCACAATAAGCTGAGGCTTCGGTGTGGGCAGGCAGGGGGAATGGACCCTCCTGTTTTGTCTCCCTGTAACAATCTAATCTAATTCTTTTTCTATAAATAGTCTAAAATGTATTAGTAATTTAGAAAAACTATATTTCTATATGTAGTAAAAATTTATATATCAGCCAAATTAAATTTGTGTATTTCAGGTTCAGGGACAGATACACCTAGCTCAGGCGGGCAAATGCTATCTAGTTGTCTTCAGTGATGAGAAAACACCTTTTTTCATAGAAGAAATAAAGACGAAGTCTAATGGCTCTAAAGGTTAAAAAGTGTTTTAGGTGTGTGTATTGCCAGAAATTGTACTTATAAGAGTTCCAAGAAATCTTAAATGTTTGGATCCTAATATATAATAGAAGTGCAACACACCATTACTTCACGAAATAAAAACAATTAAAGCATCAATGGGTGTAAATACCAAGTACTAACAAAAGGTGTTATAATTGTATAATTTTTGGGTGAGCTATATTAATTTAAATTTGTAAATTTTTTATAGAATATTACAATATTTATAACACAGAACTTTAATTTGAATTCAACCAAGTTGGTAGAATACAATAAAATATAATTAGGTATGCAAATTCCTATAGCGAGAGTTGAATGATTTTAATTGGAAAGGCTTTATGAGAGGTCTTTATCCCACTATTCAGTAGTATTTTGGTTGAAAAAAGAGGCCTTTTACTAAGCCCTCCCAACCAAAATCAATGTATAGTAGTAGTAATTCAGTTGTACAAATATTTTTAGTTGTATTAGTATAAATAATATAATGAAATAAATTAGTATAAATTCTTTAAATCACACTTTACTAGGCTAAGCCTAAAAAGTGATGGTAAAATCAATATTTACTATTATATTATCGTCGTTTTCAAGGAATTGTTTAAGTATTACTTTAGTTGAAAGATTTATAATAACCTCTTACTCTATTGGTCTAGTTATTATAGACAGGAGGGACAAAATCATATTGTTTACTAATATACAGGATTTACTAAAGATAATGTAAACTCTACAATGCTTGAGTGAAATTCAATCAACTCACTCTATGCATTGAACATTATTGCTCAAAATATGAATTTAAGGAAAACTATATGAAATACTTGAAAACATTTAAAATATGATGGATAATAATAATATTTAGCACCGCGTCTTACTACCCGTTCGGGTTATACGCTTTAAGTACTAATTACTCTAATGGATTAGGAATTGGGAAGGTTGAATTAGAGGAAGTGAACCCGCATTTGCGTGGAGGGAGAGTGGAAAACCATTTAGGAAAAA
>CABFVX010000973.1:89591-99944 GCA_902151425.1 Timema shepardi | reverse complement strand
AGTTCACCCGACTGAGAGTTGAACCTCGATCTCCCCGTCCTCAGCAGTCGAGTTAAATATGACAAGCGCGTTAGCCAACTACGCCACCGAGGCGGGTATAATGCTGGAAAACAATTGAAAATATCAGATGGACAGACAGGGTAACAAATAAAGTCCTAAGAAGAGTGGGTGAGATAACTATTTTGGGTATGATTCTTTAGAACAAAGCAAAATGGATCAGACACATCCTTAGGAGGACCTTTCTTTTACACAACGTCATATAAGACAAGGTTGAAGGAAAGAGGAGCTTACAAAGGATGATGATTCAAATATTGGATGATTTGAAGGAAATAAGGAAATTCTGGGAGTTGAAGGAGGAGGCCAAGGACAGGGCGCATTGGTGGTCTAAGGAATGGACCTGTCGTAAGACCGACCCCTTGATAGTAATAGTAACAATAAGAATAATTATTATGTGTGTATACTAAAGTTTGATTAAAATTGGCTAGCCAAAACATGTTGGTCAATGGTGAATCAGTAAATATAGGTTACAAAAATAATGTAACCAGTGTGAGTGACATAATTTTGTTAATAAAGAACGGTTTTTAGAAATGCTCAAATTTAGTAATCATTAATATGGCATTGTATGCAAGTTACATAGGTAAGTATATATTTTTGATGCCAAGATGACTTACATGATTTTGTTAAAATGAGGTGAAACTGATCATTAAAAAAAAGCTATCACATAACACTTTTTGTTTTATTAAAAAATATGACTTGGGGACAAAATAATAATTAATAAATTACGTCCTAAGATAATACTGTCATCAACTAAGTGTAGTTAGATTTTGAAAGATTATATCCCCACTCCCCCACCTAATAAGTTTGCCAAATTTTTACACTTGGTATGATTAAAATTTGCCACCACAAAATAAAAATGAAAATAATGTATTTGTTTTAAAGGTAGTGTGTATTTACAGAGTTGGATCAAAATAATATATAATCTGTTAAAATTAATATTTTACCAAATTTTGGACAACTAAGCTGATATGAAAAATTTCATAATACATTAAATATGATCTATGTTAGTAGTATATGCTTTCCAAGTTTTGCCAAAATGGTATAAATTGTTTGTTCATTTTCACCACCATTCTTTTATTATATTCCAAAATACTTTAGACTAGTTCCTACACATTAGGTTTTAATATTTGCTTGCAGAATAAGGCTAGAATTGTGATACTTTTATAGCTTTAAGCTTACACAAGATAATTTATTATTTTACCTTGAATATTCTTGCCTCTAAAAAAGGCAGTCCTAAGGGAGATCAAAAACAAAACCAACAGGTGTATGTGGTTCAATTTTGGTCGATATCTACAAATTAGTTGGAAGGTTATGAGTAATACACAGAAATAAGCATTCTTACCGTCAGTTCTTTTCTTTATTAAAAACAATAAAAATAATTGAAATAAAGTGACATTTATTAAGGTACATTTCACTAAATATCACCATAGATTACTACTGATCTAACTTTGATGTAACAATGTATAGCTAATATTACTTTTACCAGTTACTTAACTTTACTAGACTCAACACATCAACTAGTAAAATATGACCCTAAATCTACCTGTTTGGTTTATAATCATATGAGCAAATTTCACAAATATGTTAGAAACAAGGAAAGTTTAATTTAGAGGGAGTGCTTCTGCATTTTTGTAAGGGGGAGGGGGGGTGTTTAAACCACTTAGGAAATACAAACTCAATACATCCAACCAGGACCTGTACCTCAATCTTCTTGCCATCGGCAGTCTAGTCTATTGCAAGAGTGACACCTAGACCATTTAATTGCCTAAACAGGTTTCATTAAAGAAACTGCCTTTTGATTTTCAACGCATGTGATGTCAAAAGAAAAGTTGAAAACTATATTGTGTATTTATATTAAATGGTTTCATTTTGCTGTATGTGTAATATTCTACTTTTTTTTTTATCAAATCTTACTGCCTATTTGGCTAGTAACCATTATTCAACTTTAACTACCTGCTTCGGTGGCCGTGTCATCTAATGCGCTAATCTAGGGTGGGTTTTTACTAAATGGTTTTCCACTCTCCCTCCAGACAAATGCGGGTGCATTTACTCCCAGTCAAACCTTCCTAATCCCTTACCAATTAGTGTAATTAGTATATAACCTGAATTAGTAAGAAGCTAAAAAAATTAACCCATAAATTTGGTTATTTTTTTTTAACAAATATGTACAATTTGGTTAAGTGTAATGTGTCATTTCAAATGCCAAAACCCCGCTTCATTGGCCGATTGATCTAAGGCGTCGCTCTCATGTTAGTCTAGCTTACTGATGATGGGGTTCAAATTCAGGTCAGGTCTACTGAGAATGGGTTTTTCCTTAAATGTTTTCCAATTTCTTTCCATGCAAGTGAGGGTAAGCTAACCCTATAATGCTTCCTTTCCCATCCCTGCCTCATTGGAGTAAAAAGACGTGATATATATTTTTTTAAACACTTAAAGTTAAAATATACACAAAGTTCAACATTCTCTTTTTCGTGTGCGAATGGTCTGCAAAGTGGCAACAGCGCTTGAGATATTCTGCAATAGGGTTGTTGTTGACTATTGTGAGAGACCAGACGTCCTTTCGAGAAATAGGTAGTGGATGGAACAGAGGGTATAAGAGTGAACACAAGTTTTCTGACCATTCACAAGGCTAAAATTTAAAGTGTTTGAGTGAATGGCATTTAACTCCCACCTTAAGGATAAGGAAGACAACATTTGTAAACAATGGGTTGGATAATTAAATTAAAAACCTCTTAGGCACTGTGAATTTCTTTGTGATAACCCTCCAAAAGAGACACCTAAAGCCTTCTTTCCCTTAACTTCCTTTTGTCAATGATAACCTGATTAATTCCTAGAAAAATTTGTGTCCTAGTTTAGCTTACTGGAGTTGGTGTTGGCTATTTCATTAATCTCGTTTGGGTCCAGCCAAACCTTCTTCTTTCCGCATCTCATCACCAATGCGGCCAGCCTCTTCTGGAGTTTTAGGGAGCTGGGGACAAAACACACCTTCATTAAGAGTTCATAGAAAATACCTCTATTCCTTAAGTTAGCAAATATGCCCTGATTTTGGTGGAAAACCTTTTTCGTACCAAAATACCAAATTGCTATAGAGTAGATCCTCAAACATATAATATAAACTGTGTAGGAAATATTTTAGCGAGTGATTTTTTGTTGCATAATATTTAGGCACAGTGTTTTAAACAAACAAAATGCAACCAAGCTTACTTAACCTAACCTTGCAAATGTGAGTAAATAAAATTTTCAATCAACTACCATTTTTAAAATACGTTATTTTTGTTAGGAAAAATGAAATATGAAGGCGGCCTAATAGAATATTTTAATTTGTGTATATAAGTGCTAGAAAACATTAAATTTCTCATAATTTGACAGAGAGAAAAAAAATCCCGCCATAAGCAAGTACTATAGCTACAGTAGCCCCATGGCTTCTTTGGTGCTGACTGACAGCTTTGAAACGTTACCAGACCAAATTATGTATCCCTACTCCGGACCAAATGATATGTAAAAACATGTGTTTAGCAGCGGTCACTTCTGACGGTCAAAATTTAGGTATATATCTAAATGTTGACTGTCAGAAGTCAGCTGTGAGCTGTCAGTCAGCACCAAAGAAGTCATGGGGCTACTGTAGTGTAGCTAAATGAGATCCTAAATTTATTGTTTTCAATGCAACATTTAGTCCATATAAGTTTCTAAAATTATATCTCTTAACTTCTCTTTTAAAACTATTAAGGTTATTACTCTTAATTTATTTGGGTATTCTACTAAACAATCCTTGTATCTTTACTGAAAAAATATTAATCATTAACAGTGCTGTAAGAAATTTTTCAAACTTCTTGTCTGGTATCTCCCTTTTCTTTCCTAAATTTTAAACATGGTACACACAACACAACTTCATGTACAAAATGTTGTACAATATTTTGGTCACATCGATTGCATACAAGTTTAACCTCGAGACTGTTCATAAGGCATATACAAATGCACACAAGATCTTGAGCATAATTTCATTTAGGTATTTATAATTGTATAAATAAAATATTTACATATTATAATATGTATAATACATAAGTACCATTTTAAAAAAAAGTTAACTTTAAAAATCATACATATACATAATTTTAACCATTATCTGTTTCTAATGAAAATAATTTTATATGTAATAAATACTATGTAATGTATAATTCAAACAAATTTTCTGCCTAGCAGCCAAGTTTATCTATATTTTACAACTCATAAGTTTAACAATAAAAATGGCCAATAAAGGACGCATTCTACTCGCCACAAAAAGTTGTGCAAAACATATCTTGTACAATGATTGGTGCTCACACAATACCATATTCATGCTACAACTTTTGTACAAGAAGTTGTGTCGTGTGTACCAGGCTTTAAGTTACTAACAGTTACATTGTTTGTTTGTAAGTTTGTAGATATTGTTTCAACAGTATACAAAATAATTTCTACCTGTCATTTTAAAATACCATAGCTTTTAATCTCATCTACACTCTATAAATAAGCATCTAAAGATTATGTAAACTTAAGGCCGTAGTATTGATATCAAGGTATCCGATAGTTTTGTATTCAGATTCCTGACCCATATCCTTATAAAAGTCCGTAATCTGTAGAAGTTTGTCAACTTGAACTACCAATCACAGCTACAGTCTATTCACCATAGCTTTTTATCTGAATGACAGTTGAAAAATCATATGTTTAGGTTTTGGGTTACAAACACTTGTAAAAGATTAATGTTTTGGTGGTATTAATGATAGCCCCTAAGTTTTTTAATTACATGTTGTATTTTAAATCTAAAATAATATAAACTTTATCACACTATTTCATTACTTTTAATAATCATTTCTATCCAATCCAAAACAATATTTTAAACAAAATTAAAAGTCTACTTATTTCATGTTTTGAAATGTTGTCAATAATGTGTAAATATAATGCATACATTAATACTTCTTAATACAGGCATCATAATTACTTGGAAAAGAGAAAACAGGTACCTGTAATTTTTTTAAATAGTATATGATAAAATATTTGGATTATTTTATTTCAAAATATTTAGCTGAATAAAATATTTTAAGCACTGCATGTGTAAACCATTGTAAAAACTTGGTAAGCACCATTATCAATCAAATGGTTTGAATTCATAGGTCGCCATTTTAAAATAGTGCTGTCAATATATAAGTTTTTGAAGTGGAATAATATGATGAATTATAATCTGTCCCAGACCTCTAATAAACATAGAACCTGGGTTTAATTTAAATATAATTTATAGAATTTATTACTGTGTGCATTTATTATATTTATAACTTTAAATTAAGTCTAGTATTTTAGGTCCTTTATATAATTTATAAACTTAATTTCAATGATCTTTTTTTATTTTAATTATTGAGCTTCCATAATAATGTAAACATTCCTTAATCCTAGATCATTTTACCAATCATTTTAAGAATAACAATGCTAGGCCTATTTAGATATTTTCTATTTACAGTCATTCGAATACATGATAATTTGATCAACAGTTATGGCGCATTTCGTAATTATTTAATTCATTTTTATCTTAATTTATAGGTAGACATGCAAAAGGTGAGGTTATTTTTAGGGGAAAAGTGGTGTTTTATTATTCTCAAAATGTGATTATATTTTATCCTGAAAGTGATACTATTTACATAAGAGTTGAATTAGTATTCAGTTTTTAAAAATTAGGGGAAAAAAAGTCCATGAAAATACTCATGTTCTGTGAGCTGTTTTATATCTAAAAGTTAAAATCAGCAAAAATTGATACTATCCATATAAACAACAGGCTTGGCATAGCTCTTTCACCAGTGCTACCACGTTGAAAATTATAATGCATGATGGGGTGGCCTATTCGCCCAATTAGGCTAAAAAAAATTGTTTATTTAGAGGGAAAAAAAACTTAAATTTGTGTTATTCATGTGAAAATAGGAGAATTTGCATTATTGCAACTGCAAAAAATGCATGTCCTTATTTATAGGTTATATCACAATTTTTTTTTTAATTTGTGCAGTTTTTTGCGCTATAATATTCTGATGAGTTCCTAGGAAAAAAATAGAATAGATAATATGCTTTAGTACATTTAGAGTAAGCCTTTACAAATTTCTTAGTTACACCAGCTGGAAATCTATTTTTTTTGTGGCATGGTCTATATCTGTTCACCAAAAATATGTGCGCTCAGTGATCAGTACAACAGTCTCCTAATTATATACCACTATTAAGTATGTATAGGCTATTCTCAAATTGAGGGACAGTTCATGTCTTCCGCCTATATAAAGTTATTTTTAAAACAAGCAACAAAACATTTTTGGTAGTAAAAAGTGTATAAAACTTTAAAGAAATATTTAAATATGGCGCTTTAAAAACAAATAATGACCAAATAATAATTAAGTCTCTTCCATCACCTCACTAACTGTCCCCACCTCTGAATTTCAAAGTTTGAAGTTCTATATATATATAAAAAAAAGGAGTAAAAAAATATAAAAACCATGGTAAAATATTCTTGTTAATACAGTTATTTTCGTTTGAAGAATACATTTTAATAACTTATTAAGGAATTTTGACATTTCTATCAATGTTTGTTTGTCCCTAAGTAACACACTGAACAGACAAAATTTTGAATTTGGCGCAAAAAACCTTCCAGAACTCGGCTGTCCCCCAATAGTAGTAGTGTGTGTGCTGTACTTACTAGTTCTTGTTATTTCATTAGTTAAAAAGTTTATTTAATACTATTCGGTCAATGTACGAAAATTCAGGTAAATAATATACAAAATGGTGAGGGACCTTTATTAGGGGTAAGGGGAAAGTGTTAACTTCTCTGACAAACTCATTAAGATAAATAAGTCATAATAATGGCATGGACCAATCATTCGTAATGATTCTTTGGAATACCTATTAGAATATTTAGTAGACTTGTTAGTTAATGAGAATTTATTACCTACTCAAGCCATATAAAAAAAAGTATTTGAAAAAAATAAATGTTTAGTTGCTTAACCTTCACTAGCCTACATTTACTTCACAAAGAATTGTATATATTCTCATACTGCTGTTTCTCTCTTGCTATTAAGCATTAGGTTAAGAGATCTAAAATTAGAGCTAATGTAATAATGTATTCACAATATAACCAATTACAAATGTACTTGGTACAGTTTTGCAATTTAGATCTTATTGCAGTCTTGCACATTAGTTCATCTGATATCCACCTAGCACTCAGATCCCTGTTCTAGCCATACTAAAAAGAGTTACCATTCATTCTATAACTCTAATATCTATGGTATAGAGTATGTTATGGCAAATCACTTCACTCGTTAATCCAATGCAAATATTGGATTGAAGCTTCAAAATTTAATATGTATAAAAACTTTTTATTTCTACTTTAAAGTTTCATCTAATAGGCTTACTATTTTGACAAAAACGAATAAAAAATAATTTTAGTTATTCTCTTCCAGGGTGCCTACTCAGTTAAAGGAACAAAAATTTGTGACTTTTTGGTGACCTTATTTGACCACAAAATACCTTCGGGGGCGTATAGCCCAAACGGTCAGTAAGACTCGGTGCAAAAAAAAAAAATCCTTCGGTAAACGGTCGAACATTATATTGTACATCGGGCCTAGATATTATAATAAAAAACACCTTGGAGTAGGGCAGAGGCTAGTTCCAAATGCTTCTTACCTTTTCCATGAATTTTCACTCCATTCAACCCACTGTGGTTTATATCAAATTTCGATTTATAAAATGTACAATAAGCCTTATATTGGTCATCTTCAACAGGGCACAACCACTTTGAGTATTTATTTTCTTCAACAGGGTCACAACCACTTTGAGTATTTATTTTCTTCAACAGTCAGCCAAAACTCTTTGAACGAACATTTACCAGGCATCTTTTAACAGATTAGTCTAAACTTCAAACATAAAATCTTTGAATGCCCCCCCAAAAAAATTGTGGATTTTTTTCGCAACACACAATTAAAAAATAATTTAGGCCTGATATTTTATGTGCCCATTAGACAACGAAAATCATTTTAAAAATTGGTAAATTTCAACTGTTTTGAACGAATGGTCTTTAAAACAAGGATTAAATATTAACACTAATAATATTATTTTATATTTTATAAAAAAATACACCATATTTCACTGCGAAAACTATTGCTATTTGCTGCAAAGGTTAATTTGAAATCATAATATACATTTTACACCGCCTTCAAATTGCAGTCAGATCACTGAAAGCGTAAAAAATTGATAATTGCCGCCAACATCTTGATCCTGATCCACAACACAGATGAACGCCCAGTTTCTGTAGAAAATGGCCTGGTATTTTCCCGTATCATCTACAAAACCTGAATTCCAATTCATTCACTAGAAAACCATTATTTGGAGACACACACACGGCATAATGTACTCACACACCCCACGATACAAGTGGCACGCCAAATTAATATTTAATACAAGATGGCGAAAGTTAACCTTGTCGTTGGAATCACAAACAAAACAATCAGGCAACTTCCTACTGGCGCGTGCCATCACGTGTATTGAGTGGATAGCGCTATCTTCGAAGCATTCGCGTTGTTACAATGTGCGGGAAATTCAAACTAAAATTATTTTCGTGACTTTATGACCAAAATATTAAAAATTCATGACTTTCGTGGCCTTTTTTTCTCAATTAGTGACTTTCGTGACCCAGTAAACACCCTGTCTTCACTTTTAGAAATACTAGGCCTATATTATTATTAGGCCCTATTTTTCTTTCTACAAAATGTTCATGAAAAATGGCCAAAAAACCCCTAAACATGACTTTATGGCACCAATAATACTGGATATTTTTTTCAGTTACTATGCCTATGGCCATTTTTTTGTTATTAATATTTAGTTTTGTTGAATCGCTGATGTTTTTCAGAATGACAGTTTTTGTATTTGAAAAGTAAATAGGCTGAGCCTATTATAAAACTTTGTTAGTTTTTGATTTTAAAAAATGTGCATTTAGAATTAAAGTATAGCTTTTATTTAGCCAAATTTCGTCCTGCAAAGTGCAAATTAACTCATTCTATTATCCCATACATCACTTCGCTAAAGGCCACATTATGTCACTAATGGCAATAGAATTACTTTTTTTCTCATCAAGAGTCTCAGTAAAAAAAATTAAAAATGTAATACTTAATATTCTTTGTATTTTGGAAAATTTAACGTCACCAGGCCCTTAACATATGAATTTTGTATAAAACTTTCTTCACCTGCAAAATCCTAATTCCAATAAATTGTGAAAAAATGTATACATTTTTTATTTTAGTAAAAAAAATAGATATACTTTGTCAAAATACACATTTTATTTAGACTTGAAATTGTAGCATATTTATGTGCATCTGAAACAGCTTAGCCAAGTGATGAATTATGGGTAGTTGCTTTGGTGAAACTAAAAAAACCAGAGTAAATTGTAAAATTAAGATCTGCTGATATTACTTATCTGTTTAATAAATTTTGAGTTACTGGGCAGTAAATATCCTTTTCCTGAAGTTTTTATTTTTTTGGATTTCCTACTTTTTGTCCTTCAATTTGAGAATATTCCATACACTCCTATTACATTTAAAAAAATTAATTTGATGTTTCTATGAAGATTAAATATTTATTTCTAGTACGTTGACATAATCAAGTTCATGAACTTATGGAATTAGAGTTTGAAATTAGTAATATTGAAAAATATTGAGTTACTACATTATTGGCCATGTGGCTTGGTTGAAACTAATTTAGTTCAACTATGCTTTACAGGTTATTCTAAACAAACCAATTACAATAACATTTTAACGTCATTGATTGAATTTTATAAAAATTAGATTGTTAGTTAAAATGTTTATGTTTTCTTTTACCTCATTTTATTCTTAGTGTTGACTAATGTAGAATTATTACACAAAATGTCTTCATTGACATCATTGATAGAGGAAACAGGAAATGGAAAATCCTCAGGCCCTAGATAATTTAAACGAAGAGATAAGGTATGTTTTTTTTATTAAAATAGTAGATAGATAATAGATCCTCAGTTGACAGATAATATTCTCTCATAAAGCACTTTGCTCACCCGATTTAATCAGTGTTGGGAAAAAAAAGGTAGGATTTAGTGCAGATGAAAATAAATGCTATTATTAATTTTATTTTGATAATATTCACAAATAAAATTAAATAAGATCTATCATAGTCAGTGTTGGCTATCACCCTCTTTAGCATCACTATAACCAATTGTCAACAACAAAAAATTACGAACTTTCAAAGACTTTCATATTATTAATTTAATAGTGG
>CABFVX010000973.1:61179-89582 GCA_902151425.1 Timema shepardi | reverse complement strand
GGGGGGGGGGGGGAATCAAACGATAGTACTACCGTATTTTCCATCTATTAATATATGTATTGTCTTTTTTTAGTTTTAAAAATAAAGACTCTGCAGTGATTAAATCTATTTATTCACAATGACACTACCTATATTAAGCTTTTATTTTTAATTTGCTTATATTTATTGTACATAAAAAGAAAGTTATTTTAGGGTAAAAAATATACATATCATAACATTACTATCAGGGGCATTTCAAGGATTTGGCGGGGGGTTGGAGGGGTAGTGCTTACACTTAGTATGAAAATTAAGCTGATATTATCATATACGTTCAATGTACATACAGGCTTCCCGAGTGCAAATCTCGGATAATGTTCTAAAAGCATTTCTGATATATTGAATCTTGGAACAATCTAATAAGCAAAGATTTAATGAATAAGCGACACAGTGTGTTTAAATTGCTATAGAATATGTATCTCTTTTCACAGCTTGAAACCCTCGAAACTGACAACGCATAGCAGCAGCGCCATCGTAGCCTTGTCCACGCATTTTGATCAAGTCAAAACCAATATTATTTAACGTTACTTGTATGGTGTTAGCTAGACCTGTGCCAGTGACGTCATACACTGGAACAAACGAGAGTAAATCTTCTCTTAACTTCATAATATCTTCATCCAGATATCGCACACACAATTAAAACTGTTCAGTAGGAGTAATGTTGTAGTTTCACCTGTAAGTACAGACAAAAATCCAGATTTGGAAATATTTTGGCTGATGTGTTCTAGGATTAGACCTCCAAATATTTGTATTATTTCATTTTGAATGACAGAACTAGTAGGTACTATACATTGCATTGCCACTGCTTCTGAGAATATGTCCTTTCAACTGGTTATCGCCACTGATTGCTCTGCATCCCAAAAGGGTGCGAAAATTTTCATCGTTTTGTTCAGGTCCTTCCAACATAATCCGACCTGAATCATTATGCTCCCTTAACGAAAGCTGCTTCCTACCACACAGTCATATTGTTTGGATAATAGAGACTAATTGATCCCAGTTTTTGCTACATACTTTTTCCGTTGGATATTTACTTGGAAAATAACACAGCCCTGTTTCTTCTCAACAATTCCACGCATGTTTTCAATATTAAGGATACCCTTTTTTTTATGGTAGCTACTCTTTTCATGGTCTCAAAAGATTTTTAAGCCATCCTTCAATTTCTCACAAGGTCCAGAGAAGAGCTTTCCTAATGCTTAATCGAATATTTTCCAACATATTCTGAATCAACAAAGAATAGCCTACACAGTAGTTGCAGAAGCACTCTCTTTAATTTTCAAGTAATAAATTCAATTAAACATGTCTAACCACTTCAGTTGAAATCTGCGTTTGAAATGGATAAAGTATTCTGTAGGATTATTATATTTGGAATCAGTTTTCCACACATTTCGCAGAACATTAATCTTGCTTACCATTTCTAATAATGGTGATGAATCAATATACGATCCTATGTCATTATTACCACGAGAATAAGGAATAGATTGTACCTGAGCTTCCAGGATTCTTGTTTCATTTTGTAGCACTGGCCGTGTTGAACTTGATTTTGTTTGTTGAGTCTGTGACGAACCACGTTCTTGATTATTATTTTTTTACTCCAAATCGTAATGTGATTGAGTTTCACCATCACAAGTTTTAGATTTGTTGTCTAAATGAAGTAATGTTTATGTCCGCCTCTCTTCAGTGTTTTAACACAATATACAGAATACTGTTTCATCATTAAATCATGAACTACTGTCGGCCATCATTGTGTCACGTACTCGGTAAATAGAACAGAACACACTCAACCATCACTCAACAACAGACTAATGCGAGTTTGCTTACAACATAAATGTCTCAAGTTACAGTGAAGCGAAAGCAGAGGTGACGAGACAAGAGATAATGATGAAGGTTGGAGGAACGGATGCTGCTGTTGACATGCATGAGCTCACAAAGTGGGGTGGCGGCATGGAGAGGTCAGATCAAGGTCATTAGATGATACATATGAGTTTATTTGTAGAACAATCAGAATATCAGAAACCAATATAAAATAGAAAGGCTATTAATTGTAAAACGTCCCTTTCTAAACACAAATTACATAGGATTAAGGAGTTCATTTCTTTCCCTGATTCGTTCCAAACGGGCTTTCACTAAGTATTCCATGATTTTACCAAACAGTACAAGAGTGAAATAGGCCGTAAGAACGTGCTAATTCCGCATTTTTGCTCGGTTTTAGAATAGGAATCAGAAAGGAAATTTTCCATACGGGTGGTATAGACACACACAGAGTATTAAGCACCTCTAACAGTATTAGAAGACAAATTTATCAACGTGCCATAAGATACATTGTCCGCGCCAACCACAGTATCTCACACTCGATTCAATTATGCCCTTATTTCACTACCAATAAAACACTTATCGAGCTCAGGAACACCCAAATTAGGGAACTCCAATGAGGGGCATATAACTGAATTAGATATCACACTAAAAATGAACGACTCTGCCCATGTATTCATGTCAGCCGTAGGAATCCCGAAGTCTGTAGCAATACCCTTGAACCATTTGATTCTGAGCCAAATTTGTGTCAGAGATACATCAAGACTTGAAATATGAACGCCAAGAATCATGTTTCGCACGCAACAAAGTTCGCTGCGTAGCAGCTAAAGTAGCTTTCATGGTTTATCAGGTTAAATTTTTTGTCTTAAAACCGATAAAGATAACCTTCTTTGAGTGGGAGTTTTAGAACATGCCTTTGTCCTCCACGGGTAACGCTTAACTCTTCTATAACCTCCTCTATTTGAGGTTAGCCCAGCCGCATTAGATGAGCTCTGTAGAACGTCAACAAAGTTGACATACTGTACTAAAGGATCATGGCCCACCGCTAAGTTTTGAACTGTTAACTTCACTTTTGTGTTATATAGGCTAATTTCCAATTTGCTATTTTATAATTGCGTGAACTATCCAGAGGAACATTCTTATAGTTATTAAGGACCCGAGAATTTATTAACAAAATAATTGGCAAATGGTTGCTGCTCATGGGATCACCAATCATATCCCAAGCTACATATGGCACAAAACTAGTTACCTCAAAAGTAACATTTGAGTACGTATTAGAATACAGAGGTCTGCTAAGTCACGTTAAATTTCCTATATTTAATATAACAAGAAATAACACTCCTAAAGTTTTATTAATCTTTACCCCCCAATGATCTATGCAAGAGGACCCCCACAGAACATGGTGCGCATTCATATCCGCGCAGATGATAACCAGGAGAAGGTAGTCCACCGACTTGTTCGCATTAATTAGTAACGCAACTATCTGGTGTAGGGTAGTACAAAACTATAATTGAAAATATCCTATCCACGGGGAATGTTTTTAGCCCTTCAAACTCCCAAAGATATTGAAAATTAATTTCTAATAAATAATTATCTGTTATTTAAACAGATTGAATGTCTGACCTAATTAAAAGCGCAACACCTCCCATCCGGGCAGATCTATCAGAACTAAATATTATAAAATTATTCATACCAAAGTTATAAAATTATTTATAACAAAATTATCTTGGTACAAGAGCCAAGTTTCACTAAACTTTACGAAGTGGCTTAGCGAAAGGGGGGGGGGTGGTTGCCCCTGGCTCAAAATTCTTAGTGGTGCAAAATTTCAAAAGAAAAAGGTTGTAGTTATTTCACGTAAAGCCTGTAGAAACAGTGTATCTCGGTTCATGATATCACACAAGAACTGTTGCGAATTTACGCATAGGCCTAGTTGGCATGTGGCCCGCTACGGTGGCAGATATTAGGGGCGACAAATTTTTAATGACAGTTTTTTTTACTACCAGGTAAAATAATTTTTTAGCTTCAATCATTTAAGTTCAATGTGTGTGTGATAGTTGTGATTTGTTGGCTTTTTTTTTTGTGCAATATGTTAATGGCCAAGATGGTGGAGGGAGTAGAAACTATGACTGGGCTATTCTTTCTCCTAATGCTGGTGGCGTGTCAGAACAATACAGGCAAAAGTGTTGGAGACAGGAGTGCGGACTGGATACCCACTTCTTCCTTAGAAACTTAGAATTGCAGTCTTATATTTTTGGTACCCAGTACTAACCGAAGTGAATTGTTCTCAGATCTACCTATAGCAAGAAGGACTTGCGCTTAATCAATGTGTGCTTAATATAAAGCATTAGCTTTATTTTGCCAGGAAAAATGAGAGTGTCTAGTATCAAAGGCAACTGAGAAATCGCGGCAGATGTGCAAAACGTACGACACTCCTACAAATAAAAGAGTAAGAAGACGCAAGACGATGATTGATGAGCAAAGTTGTGATCATGGCTTGACGTTAGTAGAATAAACACTCAAAGAACAACTAGAAGCAATCGATCAGCTTAAGGCAAAAATTAACACACGTAGAAAACAGTTTAAAACGATTCACAAGCGATTTGCTTTCCTACAAATCCAGACATTGTTAGATGTTGAAAAATACTATTTTAATGATGAACAAATTCAGCACACATTTGTCAAGTAAACAGAGCTGAAGGCTGCAGCTACGATTGCCGAAATAATTCACCTTCTGTGCCAAATTATCTTGTCAAAGGAAGTAAATCTTGATGAGCAGATTGCTAACTGGGCGGCTTTAGATTTGCTTTGGTGGGTGTACAAGTGGAAGCAGCAAGAGAGTTTGACTAACTTTGTTGTGGCATTAAGAATCTTTTTAACTATCACTGTTTCAACTGCCAGTTTTGCAAGAAGATTACAAAAACTTAAATTAGTCAAAACATATCAGAGATCTACAATGAGTAAAGAGAGACTGAGTAGCCTAGAAATACGGTCAATTGAGAGATATTTCAATGTAGATTTTGAAACGGGCTAAACCTGTCCGGCCCTTTTGGGATATAAAGAAAGGTTGAAGCAAATAAACATGGGTAAATAAACACACGTATTGTCTACATGCTAGTCTTGTAATACATAACAATCTGTGTTACATACCAACATCGTGGTGACTTCATGGGAAGATCCCGGCCCAATCGGATGAGACGCCATTGGAATAGTGTCGGGACCATGGCACTCTAATAATATTGCACTCGACTGGCTAGAGTTTCCTGAAAGACTGAAAGCGACTCTTAGCCAGACCACTAGGTGGAGCTGACCTTCCTGAGCTTCGTAGATAGTCACCCCCCACCCTTAACTTTCTTCCATCCCGGCATGCTTCGCTTCTACCGCTATTTAATTCCAGGGATAGCTTGGCAACTACATGAATGCTATCGCCGATAGTCTACGAGGCGGACATCGCACATAGAAATAACTAATCATCTGCACAGCGGTGGCCATGCTGTTCACGACGAGGGGTCAGCTTGACCGGAGGAAGTGACATGGACGGCTATAGATCAAAGGAGGAATAGAGATTGACCTACGCCTGTTCTAGGCCTAGGGTTAGTTGTTAGGTTTTTAGGAAATAATAGTTATTAGGTGTTTAAGGAATACTTATGATTATGTGTTTAGGGAATATTTATTCTGAGGATCGGCCGACTTTGTTATGTAAAGTCTATTGCCATTAGTTTAGTTAAAATATTATGATCTTGCACTTCACGCAAGCTCCCTGCTGAGTCCTCCCGCCAGTGGCGTATAATGGGAGTGTATCTCACGTCATAACCTGTATGACTATTTACCTATTTTAGTGGTAACTTGTTGGGGAAGCGATAGTTCTGATAATTCAAGGGCCTTGGAATGATGCCTAGTTAGGTATGTCTGTTTATATTGAACTCCAGTTGGGGTGTTCAACCTGTGCGCCGCCTCTGCCCCTCCAGCACGGCCCACGGTAATATATATATATAAAGGCACTTCCGCCCCTCTGGCACGGCTCTTAGACTTAATTATTTGACCATTAATCTTGCTCTTCCTCTGTGGATTTTCCTTTGATATATTACCGTTGTCACTATAGGAAACAGAACTTGAATCTGCCCCAGACCACGATACATACATCTGTACCTTGTACCCTGCTAACAGGTTAAGCTAAAGGATTGTTCCTAGCCTCCTAATGAGGTCAAGTTTGACCTTCATGCACTTCACGCCTTTAAAACTTTGGTCTTTGCCTAGCCAAATATCTTGCGTGACACAGTCAAAGCTATAGACCATACTCATCGAGATTGTGTACCTATGATGTTTTATGTATCATGTGCAATTGCACGTTATTTAAACTTATCCTCATATTGTTATTTCTTACATATTTAGATTTATGTATGTATTGTTCCACCTGAATTATCCCATCGCCGAGGGTAGAGTGGAATGGTGGTACAATTTCAATAATATTATTATTGAAAAATTGAACATATTAAAACAAGGATATTTGAAATAAATTTAAGTAAGTTATACTGGCTTTAAATTAATTTTACTTTAATAATTCTTTAATAACAAGTCAATATTTTCTTAAAGTACAATACATGTGCTTAGGGGCCAAAGGGTTTAATTCTGAATTGGAAGGGAGTCAGGGAGTTATAAAGGTCCATGGATTAGGGAGCGCAACACTTGCCTTGTTTCGGGAGCTGGCAACCTACGCTACGCCACTGATGCTATGATATGGCTATCACAATAAAAAATTAATTACTTAAAGTTCGCTTTTTTGTTCCTGATACTTCTAGAATTCCATTGTATCATATTTAAATAACTAACCACAATAAAAGCAACAGTTAGACAATACAGACAGAGTTTCCTTGACCACCAGTAAGCGTTTTGATCCTATAAGAGTTACGATTATGGTTGTTAAAGCGTCACACATCACTCAACAACTTTTGAATTTTGCCTGCTATTGTTGACGTTAAACTTGGCAGTTATAACTCTCCTGGCGCTGAAGAAGCCACGATTATCAGGAGTGACACAACTTTGGATACCATTTGTTCAAACCCCTTACTTATTACATCATATATAAAACAGTTTATACATACACACACACACACACTAACTGTTCCTTCGTTAGAGCCTCCAGATGAATCCTCGTTTCATTGCATGGGTGTACTGTAATACTTAGAAATTGAGTATTGTCCATAATAAACTAGAACCCCCTGAACGAATATTGATAATTTAGGGAGAGTAATGGTCCATAGACTGACCGGACTCCCGATACGATGAATTGCGACGAGCCATTGTCAATTAAATTTGACGTAGTTGCACTCATTCAGGAAACGCTCATTTGGTGGCCAACGGAGGCCCTCCCATCCCCAACGAAAGTATTTTGGAGCTACTTGTAGACATTATTTTGCAACATGGCCACCTTCACACTTTGCGCACCTATGCCCCCCACTACGCCAATTGACAGCGAGATGAGCAAAAAGTAAATAATTGTGACATTGTGTCACTGGGCATATATAAAGCTTGACCTCCACCCTAAAAAAACACATCAGAATATAAGTTGCTAGCTCTTTACTCACCATAGTAATTGCTGCTGTACTAGATGGATTAAACTGATTGAGTGTATCAGGATTGCACCTATTGAAACGTCGTAAGCCTGCTTACATGCATACTGACAACTCACTTTCTCTCTTAAAAACTCAACGAGTATATATGAATAACTCCAATCCTATTTTCATTACGACCCACTCTGTCAACAGAAAGCTTCAAAAATCGTGCAGTTCTCTATCTGCCAATAGAAAATTAGCTTCCTTCACAATTATCCAACAATTTGTTTTTTTCCCTGCTGGAACAATGATCGCTATACTTTAATGCTTGTGAAATAAGCCCTTTCCTAATTCCATTGCATGAATATTCTGGATATTCAATTCGGATTAATTTGACAAAGTTATTCTGTACCCCCTAACTGCCGGAGGCTATGACAAATTATAGATATTAAACACCTCTAGGCACCATCTAAATTGTTTTTTTTATAGCAACATAACACCATAACTACCGAAGGTTAGAAAAATTTCTAAATATTGAACACCTATAGAAGCTCTCTGAAGTCCTTTTTTTTATTGTAATACAGCCTCCTGATTTGTACTTGTAGCTTAATTTTGATATTGTTTGAACCATAAATAAAGCCATATATATTTTGTTCATAAAATTTCGGGGGGTGGGGGATTGAACCCCCAAACCCCATACTGAGCACGGCCTTGTTATTACCTGTAAACAGACAATAACACAACAACTGTTTATAAACGGAGATGGGTTCAGTGGCTTTGTTTCATTATTGTAATTAAAATAATATAATACTGTAAGTACATTTTTGTAATAAAATGAATTTTAACGATAGAAAGAACAGTGATTATTTATTTTTTAAACTAAATGAAAGTCGAATATTGAAAAAGAACTTTATGTATAACTTACTCTTACTGAGAAGAATGGCATTCATTTTCATGCACAATTTGTTTATTGTTAGGTGATAGCCACCATTCGAATAAGATTATCGAGATGTTCTTTTGTGAGCCTGCTTCTGTATTTGATTTTCACAAGTCTTATAGTTGTAAATGTTGACTCACACAAATAGGTCGAGCAGAACAACGCCTTCACTCAAAGTGCAGCAAGAACTAGAACTGGATATTTTTCCTTCAGTACAAGAGGCCATCATACACAGTGTTGCCAACTGGATGATCTGGATACTACTTTTGATATAATTTCACCACCATCACTCTTGTACAATCCCATTTTAGGATATTTTATTAAAGTAATATCCGGTGGCCTTGTTATAAAGTAACAAATTTTACACTACCCATTAATTTTTTTAATGAAAATTGATGGGTTTATCAATATAATGTCAGAAAGTAATAGCCTTCTGGTCGAAATACAATCTATTTCAGGTCCATGTACTATTGCTAGAGATAAAATAGTTGGCAACACTGACAATAAATATTATAAACTTGAAACTCTCTTTTTGGAAATCTATCAGCTACTTTCTAATGAAGATACAATGTCCATAAAAAGAGCTGAAACAAACTGTGCTAGGAGCTCAACCTTTTTTTAAATCACTGAAGCACAGTTGAAACTCTGCTCTCAAGTTAAAAAGTTTTTCAATATGATTTTCATCAGAGTAGTACTCGATATTTATTTCGTTATCCAATTTATCCTTAAACAGAGGAAATGTTGAAATCTCCTCAGCTGAGGGTTTTCTCCCAGAGTTCAAGTTCCTTAGGAAACGCCTGTACATCAGATATAATCTCTCCTAAATCCTTGTCCCACCCCTGAAGTAAGAGGTTTAGTTCATTTAGTTCTTCTGTGACGTCTATAAGTAACCCAAAGTCCCGCAGCCACTCAAAACCTTCAAGTTCAGGATAATGTGAATCATGTTCTTTGAAAAAACACGACTATTGTTGGCAGTGGATCATTAGAACACTGGAGGACTCATCCTTTGCTCAGCCAGCGTACTTTCGTATGGAGCAGGAGGTCTCCATACTGACAATAAAGCTAATCTGTCAGTGCTTTAAACAAGCGTCTTTGAAGAGCATGAGCCCTCACTTGGTCAACACTTTTGATAATAAGGTTTATAACTAACTTTCTTTTTGATGAACTGAGGAATTAAGACTTTCTCCCCTTCCTTGAACTGACACTCCCTTTTCTCCCAAGTATTTTATTTGTCTCCCTTTTTGAACTTGGGATAGTAGATGATGTTCTCTGCCATTCACATTCTTAACCCTATTGCTGATTATATCCAGATGAGTGCGCTGAGTTCAAGCTAATATCAGCTCTGCTCCAGTTGTGATGTATGGGTGTTTCGGTAAGTTGATAGAAATTCCATCATCACCATGGACAAATCAATTCCTTAAACTTTAGCTTTGCATATGCATCGTTTGATACTACCTACTTCCATTTTTGTCTTGTTCATTAGTTGCGGGAGGGTATGGAACACCAGCTTTACATTATTTGCTATTTCTTGAACAAATTTCAGTAAATTTTGTAGATCTTATTAGCTACTATTATCAAATATAAAAACCTCTGGGTAACCAAACCGAGACAAAATTGCCATTATCAGATATTAAAACCTCTGCGTATCTAAACCGATAAAAATTTGCAGTAATAGCACGAATGTTTGCTGTGGAAGTGGCCGACTGCATTGAGCATACTGTACCTCTAACCATTTTCCGTGAGCATCAACTAAAAATAGCTCATACCATCTATAGGGCCAAGGAAATTGATGTGGACTCTATTCCAATGTACTGACGGCCACTTCCATGGAAACAAACAACTTTTCTGATGTGATTGCTGTACTACTCGACATGAATGGTATCCAAAGACATAGTTCTCGATGTCCTTGTTCATGCAGGGCCTCTAAAAGTAATTCTTAGATGATATATGAGTCTAGACCACTCCTAGGAGCCTCACATTTAGTTTCCTCCTGATTCTGTCTCAAAGGGAAGACAGTATGACCAATCTTCTTCTGCGAAAAATGCACCAGCCTTCGGCATTAATTAGTTAATCTTGTATGGACTTAAACTGGGATAGAGGATCCTTAACTGCTGCTGGCCAACCATTAACAATGCACTGCCACCTTGCTCAGCATTGGATCTGTTATGCTATGTCAATATACTAGTTTTCTGTCTAGACTACCAAGTTCTTCCTGGATACTCTGAGTGTGATGTAGAAGAACCCTTTCCTGTTACAACTTCGACGGCTGGACTGCGCTAGAGAATTAATCAGCAAAACTTCTATGGTTAGGCACAACATTTATCTGGTAGTCAACATTTGATAAAGAATACGCTTATTTTTGAAGGCAATTTGTTGAAAGAATTAATATTTCTTTATTTGGCCCAAAAATTGTGACTACTGGTTTGTTATTTGTTTAGAGCACAAATATCTGCCCATTCAAATATCTCACAAATTTTCGCACTCTGAAAACCAATCCTAATGCTTCCCTATTTATTTTATAATATCTGCACTATGTCTCTGACAGTGCCCGGAGGCATACTATGCAACCGGACATACTAGTCCATCTTTATATGGTTGATTCAGAACCCCAGAGAATCCCACTGGGCTGGCGCCTGTTGTAAGTATCAATTCTTGCGTTGGGTCATATAAGCCAATATCTGTGCCGAGGTCAGTTTAACCGTAATCTGATCAAACGCTTGAGAACACTTGGAGGTCCAGTTCCACAGGGGCTTAGTGTATTTGATCCATCCTCAAGAGATCTTATATAATTTTCCACCATCCCGAAGAAAGATTTGATACTTGGGCGAAGTTATCTTATCGTTACACCTTCAAAATGGGTTCTATCTTTTCCTTGTCCAACATTAGACCCTTTTCACTAATAATATATCTAACATATTTAAGAGATCCCTGCATGAACGAACATTTATTGAGGTTAAGAGTTGATCCATTTTCCTTTAGCCTTGACAATACCTCACACTCCCTCTTATCATGTTCCTCATTAATTTTGCCTCCAACAATAATATCATCCTGCCATACCACGATTCCTTCCACTACTGCTATACGCCTTCAATAACTCTATGAAATTATTGTGGTGCCGGTGTTATTTCAAATGGAATGTGGTTATATCAGTACAACAATCCTTGGTGAGTGCTGATTGTAACCATCTCTTTGGAAACATCAGCCAGGAGTACCTGCCAATAAGCACTCTGCGAATCAAATTTTGAAAAGAACGCTATGACTTGCATTGTTTTAAACACTTCTTCTAATATAGGAAGCAGGTAACGGTTGACCTCCAAAAATGAATTCAATGTCACCTTAAAGTTCCTGCGAATTCTTATTCTAACAGAACAATCCAGCTTAACAATAGGGACAATCAGTGCTCCCCATCTACTGTATTTGATGGGAGAAATCACTATTTCTTGTTATCATATTTATTCAGTCTCTACCTTTGGTTTCAACACTAAAGGAATTGACCTGCAGGTTACAGAATGTTGGCACCGCTCATTCTTTTAATTTCAAATTAAATGTATCTTTATTAAACGTACCAAACATATTTGTAAAACGTGTAGGATTCTTCTTCCACCAGGTTGACAAATTAATACTATTCGTCTTCTGATATGTGATGTATTTGTCACACCTCAAACCCAAAAGTCTGAATAAAGTCTCTACCTAATAGCAAAGAGTCTCCTCCACTCCCCTCTTCTCGGAATATATGAAACCCTATTACAACAGCTGTTTGTTTGTATGTACCTTTAAAAAACAACGGCCCAAAGGTTTCACTATATCCTGGGAATAATATCGCAGAAGTTGATTTGTTTTTTCGTATATGGGAGGACAGATCCAAATAGCTTCTAGATGAATTTCATTTTGAAGAATTTTCAGGTGAGGACCACTCCAAATAGCCTAGTTTATGAAATAATTCAATTTTCAAAATTTTGTCGGTGAAGGACCACTTCAAATATTATCTTCTAGAGGCATCTAATCATCGTAAAAAATTAAGGTGACGATCAATCTAAATAGCTTTGAGGGACATCCAAATTTCAAAATTTTTAGATGAGGAAAACTTTAAATGGCTTATAAAAGAGTATGTATTTTTTTTAAAGGCACAGACCACTCTTAGCGTCTATAGTGAACCATTTTAAAAACAAATGTTAGAGGGCCACTCCACATAGTTTATAAAAACTATCTGATTTAAAAAAAATTGGAGGGGATGACCACGGTTTGAAAAAATACATAAGATCAAATTTTAATGAGAAACTATTAAATGGCTTTAGACAGAAATCTGATATTGTAAATAACTATGTTATTTATAATTATGACCTCCCTATGAAAATTATCTTGATCCGCCCCTACACTGAAGGTTGCTCCTGATAGTACAGGCAATATAGAACAATAATACACTTAACCTGGGCAAAATTGCTTCAGAAGCTTTTGATCTGTGGAAGTGTAGTAATGGAATGAACGTGAAAGAGAATATACAGAACTATACCCAGAGTGGGGTTTTATTGTTATATATAACTAGTTGATTTGCGACTTTTTATATACCAATAAGGAATGAGTAATATATAAAACAGCTTTCTAAACTGTCTCCCGCTCAGGAAAGTAACATATCTAAAATCCGACACAATCGGACCATGGGAACACCCCCAAAATGTATTTAAAAATGGAGGACTGGCTGCTTACTACGAAATACCAGTACTTACTCTACATGCGCTAGCAAGGGGCTGTGCTTCTTTTAATGTTGATGAAAACAGTGCATTCCTTCTAGCAGAAGATAGTGTCGATCATAATAGCCGCAGTTTGGATGGGAAGAATACCTTTCATGGAATGGGTGTGATTGCCACAATAACTCCAAATATCAATACCTATCCTTGTATTCACAGGCGTAATGTTGGCAACAGTAAAATTAAGAAGGTTGCAACCGTTGACATTAAGGAATATAGAAACGTGAGAAGCATGGTGAGGGACATCTCACTCCATGAAACTCCAATACTCACTGCCACCATAAGTAAACTTAGTCTTCTCTGACAGATCTCTTCAGGTGATATAACAGGTCTAAATTGGGCAGGAACAATCCAAATAATTCACTATGGATCCACTGTATCACACCCAGGTGTGACACCAATTATGTTACTTCCCATCATAGATATGGAACCAAGTGACATGACCTTCATATTCTCGACTCTACTATATTTGAGCAAGATAGCAAGTGATCAAAAAGTCTCATGTATTATTATCTTTGATCAGCCTTTGTTTTGGAAAACTTCACAAAACATCAGTGAGTAAAGATACCTTTAGGGCATTGTTTTAATGCTGAGAACATTTCATACTTTGATGAATCTTTTTAGTGCAATCGACACCCTGATGAATGGTTCAGGGTTGTTTGAAGTACTTCAATATAACTACGGACCAAATAATGTGCACCACGTGGTAGCTGTAAAAACTGTTTCCATAGCAAAACAAGGTCAAATGATAGTAGATACAGTTCTTAGTTCCTTACTAGTCAGAGACGTTTTTTCTCGCAATGAAGATAGAACTCCTCATGACCTCGTTAAGGAATCTTTTGACCTGCTCGGAGCTGTTATGGCTGACAAACACGCAGTTGAAGATGTGGAATCATCAAATGCTTTGACTCAGTTTGCTACTGCTTTGGAGGAAAATATAACTCGCCTACAGACTTCTTTGCAAACAAGTCAACTCTGGTTGGAGTATCAGCGAATAATTAACGTTTCACCTACCTTTATAACAGCAGACAGAACCGGCTCGTGGGATTTGGACTTGCAAGCTATGCTGGAGATACTCCCCATAATTGCAGCAGCCGGTCATCATAATCACTTGAAATCGATATATCTGTATTTGCAGAAAATGTTCTGTTTATCTTTTGAAAATCTAACCGTTAATAAAAGGTTCCAAGAAGATAAGTTAGAGGTAAGAAGAAGCGACAGATCATGGGCTGGACTTGGCACAGATCTGATGATTGAATAAGTACTAACGCGTTTCCTGAAAAGCAGAGGAGGACTGACATGAGGAAGTGGATTTACAGAAATCCAGAGGACAACGTGGCTATTTTATATGCCCCTATGCCCCACTTAAAGCTTAGCAATGCAGGAATACACCAGGGTTTTGTTGGAAAATAGTAAACAACACAAGGAAATGAGGGCAGGCAGACAAACCATGGACAGTAACGACATTAAAAAAGTTGTTCAACGTATTGAATCCTTACCTCCATTTTATTCCGATTCGGGTATCTGCATCATTGTTACAGGAGTAACTGCTAATCCTGTAGTTAACGTTCATGAAATACATTCTATCAGTACGGGCATTGCCGTAAAATTATGGGGAAATAAGTATTCACATATTTTGCCAAAATATCTGACAGGGTATAAGACGGAGACCACCTCCCAATCCTGTATATGATATTCTCTACATTCAATCATTGTTGAGTAATGGCATCTGCAAGATTCTTCTGATTGTGTACGCTTTCACGGGTTATGATAGTAGATCCAGAACTTTTTCAATCGGAAAACCCACAACATTCGACAAAACTGATGGAGCTGGTTGAACTTTGTCCAGTTTTAAATACATTCTGTTTTGATTGTTGCCAACACTAGGATATTGAAGCCATTGGAAGAAAGGTAATGTTTCTGTTGTATGACTGCCAAACAATGGAATACATTATGTCATTGAATGTTAACTGAAAACGTGATGGCAGCGAACTCTTTTGTTATACCCGAGCATTTGCCACCTACCGATTCATCCACAAAGTACCATGGCTTTCGCACATACTTTCAAATAAGAGTTTGGAAGTCAACAGTAGAAAGCATCACTGCAGAAGAGTGGGGTTGGTATTTAAAATTAATTCCTACTACCCTACAATCTATGACAGATCCATATTATCTACTCAACATGATCCGCTGTTCCTGCAATACGAAATGTGCTACTTAACGATGTGAATGCAAGCATAATGGGTTACCCTGTTCAGCAACTTGAGGCGAGTGCCAAACCAGGGGTTGCGATAATCACCCAAGTCCCGGTAATAAAAGTGATGACAGTGATGAATATGATTAAATTCTGTATGTCTATGAGGTATCACTTCTGTAATGAACATAACTTGAAACACAAACTAAAATATTTTTTGTTTTCTTGATTTTAAAATTATGTAAAAAGTTATATGACACAATAATGTCACAAATCGCCGTGCTGTAAGGGTATTGTTTAAAAGATAATTATATTTAAAACACTTTAACTGTAAAGAAAAAGCATCATCTCTCTATCTATATAGCGTTAAAAAATATATTTTATTTTGTGGGATAGACAGTCCACCATTTTGAAATCCATTTTGGGGGTGTTCCAATGTAAAGAGAATAGAAGGTAGCACAAGTTGGAGAAAGACATCTGATTGGTTGAGCGTACGACGTCACTCTGACTAAGTTCAAGAGCCAGCGCTTAAGTCGTGTTCTCATATGTCTTTTTTAATGAATAATTTCAAGTGATTCATTTTTATTGAAAATAAAAATTAAAGGAATCTGTTCACATGTGTAATTTATCATAATGATCAATTTGAGAATAATCAACTACTGTTTAATTTACTAAAATGGAGCCACGTGAAGTTTTATTTTATACAAATCACTACTTATATTCCATATACATTCAAATTGTCTATAACAGTCCAAGGTGACCTGGCGGTCTAGGGGTAAGGTGTCAGACTTATGTGCTGGCGGCCGGGGTTCAATCCTCGGTCCCAGCATAGATTTATCTGATTACCAAACCCTTCCTTCACCTCTGACAAGACATCTTCCTCTGACAAGACATCTTGTGAATGTGGGGAATGCCAGGCCTCCACCGTGGTTCGAATTCCACGTTAAACTGTAGGTCCTCCATTTGATCTCACAATCATCCTACCATTACACATTAGCGTAAGTGCGTATAACCCGGACGGGTAGTAAGACGCGGTGCTAATAATAATATAACAGTCCAAAAATGGGTCGGTTTGTTCGTCTCGCCACTTAAATACAATTTTTTTAGTAATCTTATAACACCATATTGTCTGTAAATATCTAAATAAATCTTTACATTTAAATAAAACGAATTAATTAATTCTTGTACGTGTTCACACAGTTCATTTTGATTTTCAATAAGGATAATGATTAACAATTAATAAAAGTATAACTCCTTTTAATGAAAGCGTGAAATAAAATCTCAGTCTAATGAAATGAGTGTTTGGACGTTCATTTTGTAATAATCTTCAGTGAATCACTGGAAATGACATGTGAGAACATGGCTCAACATTCACAAAGCTTTATAGACACAAATTAAGGTATTTCTAAATAATTATCATTATAAATTATAATATCACGTTTGGAAACATTAAACACACTAACACATAATAAAACACACACCAATAAATAAGAAAAAACTAAATAGATTACACTTAAAAACCGATTAAAATATGTTCAAAATTACTTAAGTGTTGTAAATATTGTATTAACACTGGCAACATTCAATTTGTTTTAAGTTCTTGACATTTTAGTTAACTTACAATTTAGCTTCACAAATATCATAGTTACTATCGTAAAAATGAATGGAACATATTCAAACAAAATTTGTAGTAATTGTGTCTTTCCTTTTACATTAGAGCTCCCATGTACGGCAAATTTCTTAATCCTTAATAAAGGAGTAAAAAGATATATTATTCCCCTTGCAGTTTCGTTAATTATCCATACAGAGTGCAACAGCATAGCTAGGCATTTTGTTTGTCTGTTTGAAACCACATGTAATTAAAATTGAAGAACGTGTGCAACTAAATTAGCATAAAGCCTAAAAGTCTGATTGCTCAACAATAATTTATAGCCTTACGTGCCTAACGTATGTAAATAAATTATCAAAAAGCCTAAAAGTCTGATTGTTCAGCAATGCCTTGGATCCTATATATCATACATATCATATAAAAGACAAACTATTATAAAATAATAAACAGCTTGATAAGAACAATACAACTACATGTAGTTAGCATTCATACATACATTTAGTATTACAGTTACTACTATTGAATCATTAATCAGAACCTCACTGCTGTATTTTATATTAGCATATTAAAACAGATTCTTGAGTGGTAATCATAATAGAGTAACTAGGTTATCCCTCGCTGCGGCTTCGGGGGTAACTGGTTGATGTCACGGCGACGGTGACGTTGTGTTCAGACATGTGTGGGCTTTGCCGGAGCAGCGGGTGTTGACCATCCCGTGGAATTGTCGGTGATCAGGACAAGCAGATGCGAAGGGTGGAGAGGTAGAAGGAAGGCATCCCGGCAACACGGGTTTTACGGTGGGTGGTAGGATGGAGTCCCGGCAACGTGAGTCGCAGTGGGCGGTAGAATTGAGTCCCGGCAACGTGTAGTCACGGTGGGATAGAGTCCCGGCAACGTGAGTCGCAGTGGGCGGTAGGATTGAGTCCCGGCAACGTGAGTTGCGGTGGGAGGTAGGATAGAGTCCCGACAATGTGAGTCACGATGGGAGGTAGGATAGAGTCCCGGCAACGTGAGTCGCGGTGGGAGGTAGGATAGAGTCCCGGCAGCGTGAGTCGCGGTGGGAGGTAGGATAGAGTCCCGGCAACGCGAGTCGTGGTGGGAGGTAGGATAGAGTCCCAGCAACGTGGGTCACGGTGGGAGGTAGGATAGAGTCCCGGCAACGTGAGTCGCGGTGGGAGGTAAAGGATGACGGTGGAAGGAGAGGGAGTTAAGACAAACGTGCTCTTTACGAAGTACAACAATTTATTAAGCTCTTTCAAATGGCGCACCCGGGTTGGGTAGCCACTCTACGACTAGCCTCTGACGCCTTTCGGCTGTTGCCCGACCCTGAATATCCACCTTGACAGAAGTACCAAGTTAGATCATCAGAGTAAGGGCTGATTATGCTTTATAAGTTACAGGCAGCAGTCGCTAGCCCTTATCCTCATGGTATGAATGGGTGAAACTGTTGAGGATGCTGTAATAAATACAATATTATAAATTAGTACCTTGTGAGTGAAATAATTGTGATTATGAATTATGTCGATGTGTTTTAGGGGTTTGGAAGGATTTTTTCCCCCTGGGATGAGGTAGGTCGGTATAGTGCGAATGATCGCTTGTGAGTGATGGCGTAACGTGAGTCCAGGATTGGGTTGGTAGGATTAACTTACTGGGATATGATCTGGCGGTGATTGTTACATTCCCATTCCCCATCTGGGGCCGAGAACGGCGCCAGTATTTCCCTCTGACTCGTAAAAAACTGGGTCGGTTATCCCAGTGGAGTCCAGCCGTTACTAAGGTAGTAATAATGAAATTGATAGGATTTTCTTTCTTGGGATTTTGTCTGAGGAAGATACATTTCCATTTTCCATCTGGGGTCGACCCCGGTGCCAGTATTATCCTTTGACTCGTAAAAAAAACCTAATCGGTTATCCCAATGGCATCCGTGCGTGAAGGTTTTATTGGTCACTATGCCAGTCTAGGCCTTTTGTTTCCTGTGGTCATCTGGGTCGTAGCGTCCTAATGATCTTATGATTGTGTTTGGGTGTGAGTCGCTTTGCTCGTAGAACCTCTCGTTCCTATCGTTGTATATTTATTGTAGTTGCCTGCTCTTCGTCAAGGTGTGTAGGTCGACTGATCTGGTGTAACAGTTAGTCCCGGTGATCGTTCTAAGGATTTTGTTCTGAGTGGTCTGCAATTTCTTAAGTAGGTGTACTGATGCGAAGCTCCAGGCTACGCAGTTGTATAGTATGATCGGTTGAATGACTGCTCTGTAAATAATCAATTTTGTGTGTTCTGTTAACTGGTTTCCTTTTGATAGTGGATATAGGTGCACGAATCGGCCTATCGCTTTTTTTGTTTGTTTGTGTTTTCTCCACGTTAATATATTATCTATTGTTGTGCCTAAATACTTTACACATATCTGTATGGGTATTTCTGTGTTAAATAAGATGAAGGGAGCTGGTGTGTTTTGTAACTTTTTAGATATTACTAGTGCTGCTGATTTGTCTGGATTTACTTTTATTATTCATTTAGTGAACCATTCCTGTAGTGTTACTAGATATCTTTGGATTCCTAAACTTGCAAAATTTATGTTTCTGTTTTGTGCGTAGACCACGGTATCGTCTGCAAACTGCCTAACTTTGACTCTCGGGTCTACCGGTATATAAGATACGTAGAAGTGTGGTGATGGCGTGGAACCTTGGGAGACTCCAGCCTTTATTGGATGTGTCGGGGACGTTTTACCCTCCATTGTTACCTTGAATGCTCTAAGATTAAGGTAGCTGGCGATCGTGTGTACGAACCAAGAGGGGAAGCCAAGTTTGGTTAATTTGTGAAGTAGGCCAATGGGCCATACTTTGTCGAAAGCCTTCTTTATATTTAGGAATATAGCGATCAGATATTGTTTTTCCTCGAAAGCCAGAGTGGCATCTTCGTTTAGATTTACTAGTGGGTGGGCGGTGGAGTGCTTATTTGTGAAGCTGAATTGAAGTTATGGGATAATTTTTAAACTACCGGTGATTTGTTTAAGTCTTCTAAGGATTTAAAAAAAAATAATTTGCTTAGCGAGGGGAGGAGACTGATAGGCCTTCTGTTTTGGGGAAACATCGGGTCTTTACCGGGTTCGGGTATTGTTATCACTTTCTCCAGCTTCCAGTCGACCAGGAAATGAGAGAGGTAAGGTAAGTCATACAGACATACCTACCTGCTAAATACACTGGGGAAGGTTCAAGAAAAAGTCCTACGTGAACGCCTGCTTAGACGTAAGAAGATTATAGGCATGCAGCAGCAGCAGCAGCAGCAGCAGTATGACTTCAGAAGGGGCAAGTCTACCGAGGATGCTATTTGTAGGACAATGGAGCTGATTGACCTCTCCACGGGGAAGTATGTGGTAGGTATCTTCGTGGACATCTCGGAGGCCTTTGACAACCTGTGGTGGCCGGCATTGTTTAAAAGTCTGAGGGATTTGCAGTGTCTAGGAAGCCTATATAAGAGCTTCAAGGATTACTATAGGAACATATATGCTACCCTTAAATACCCAAGAGCAAAGGTTCACAAGGTACTTACTAAAGGCTGTCCTCAGGGATAGGTCTGTGTACCGGTCTGCTAGGAAATTGGATTAGAACCCGGATTAACGATGTTGGAGACATTCCCCGAGACACATGGTAGTCGCATTGGCAGACAACCTTCTGATAACTGTAGAATGTGACTTGAGGGAGAACATATAAGAAAAGAGCAACCAGGTGCTAGAGGGTTTAGACACCTGGTGTAAAAATGTCAAACTGAAGATGGCGCCGGCGAAGACGAAGTTCATGTTGTTTAGGAGAAAGCTAATTCGGAATCCTAGCATTAAGATCAACGGTAAGGCAATCGGGAGAAGCCATACTGTCAGATACCTGGGAGTCACACTGGACGAGTACAGGAACTTCATGGCTCATATGGAGGTGGTGAGCAAAACCCAAAAGGTTATGAACAAGATCACAAGCATAGGTGAGCGGAGATTCCACTCACATATATGGATAATAAAGACGTACCTCCAAACAATATTACTCTCCATTGTCGGCTATGGATCATGTGTATGGGCCCACAAACTGAACAACGTAGTACCGGCTAGAATCATCCGGGGGATTCAGAGGAACATTCTTCTGAGGGTGTCGGGGGGCCTACTGGACTGTGGCGACAGATGGCCTGATCGGCACCCTAGTTGTGTGGCCACTGGATCTTCTGATAAGGAAAAAAGGAGTCGGATACGGGTTGAAGAAAAATAATCTGGAAAAAGTGAAGATGCTAGCCCCCCCGAAAGTCAACAATGCTGGGGAGGCCGAAGTGCACTGTTGGCAGAGTGGCAGAGACGATGGGAGGAAAGCGAACATTTCAACTGTTTCCAAATGATGTATGTTAAGGCTTGAGAATGGGCAACTAGAATAATACCAGGGTCTGGTCCATATTATAACTGGGAAAGGACCATATCCGGCATCTTTTAGAAAGCAGGGATCGATTGACTCAAGTGAGTGTGTCTGTGGACAGGAGAGAATGCCAGAACATGTAGTATTGGAATATTTTCAAACTCAAGAGGACAGAAGACCCTTCCAACATGGAATACAAGGAAGACTTTTAGGACACATTCTGAGAGACCCAGTTATGTGGAAACTCCTGGACGCTATTGGATTGGAAGTATCAGGAGACAAAGCTAGGAACGAATACCTGACAGCACTGAAAGAAGCCAGAGATAGAAGACCAAGACTAGATAGACAGAAACTACAAAACAAAACTGACAACAGTGACGATGATGATGATGATGATGATGATATGTGACACTGAGACCGACACCAAGGGTACTCAGTAACGGATATTTCCGAGTAAGTATATGGGTTGAAATTTAGGCGATAATGTAAGCAACCCACTGAGAGGAGTGGCAATAAATATCTAGATTCTGATGAACACGAGTTGGGACCTAGAAGACCAGTTCGGCTGATGGGTCCTGAGGGAGGTTGAGGATGCCCTAACAACCTGAAGGCCCAACTTGGCAACAAGAGAAAGAAATTGAGGCAGTTGTACCTCCTGGGTCAAGATGGAAAAAGGTGGCTGTTTGGCAGCCCATAGGTCACTACCGGGCTTAAAGTAATACTACTTAGTAATAAGATTTAGTTAATTTGGTATAGGTTAGGGGGGTTAACATAATGAATTAGGATAAGGTAGTATTTTGGTGCTTGGACTGTTTGTAATTATACTTTAAATAAGAAAATGATTAATTGTTAAAAAATAAAGGATATATCAAAAGTAGCATATAACGGCTCAGATTTAAAGATTGTTAAGATACCGAGCCAACAAACCAGGAAAAAAATAATATCTTGGTTGATAGTTCCATAAATAAACCTTGAAAAGTTACTTACTCTTTGTATTTGATCAGTGCCCAGCAGCTACAGACAAATAGGGCAGACAAAAAAATGGTTCTGCCATAGCGTCTTTTACTAGTTTGTCTATTGAATAATTTGTCAGAACTATACCTGTTAAATATCTTATTTGCTAGACCTACACAAAACACTACTTGTAAAGTACCGCTAACTGGTTATTTCCCTACCATATTTCAACCCCTCTTCCAGTTGCTTGACTGCAGTTTTATTGGAATTTGCTATCTCCCAATCATTGGCGGATTTAATATTTTTGCGCCCCTAGGCACCATTATAATATGCACCCCCGCCCCCCTTCCTAATTTTTTTTTCAGTGGCTTTAGGGAGTTTTGAAGGCAAGAGGTGGGAAGGGTGGTAGTTAGGGGGGGGGGGGCGGAAGTTAGTATTCTAGAAAAGATATCTATGAAAGATAATCAGGCATGTACTGTACAAGCCCTAAATTAGCTTGAGTTAACACTATGAAGATGGGGAGAGTGACGTCAGTTACAAAGTGATTGCAAAGTACAGTTATTTGCTAATTTGAACTATTTCGATAATGTTAGTCAATGATTTTTAAACATAATTATTAAAAACATATTATAATAAAATAATGTAATTCAAAATGTGCTGCCTCTATGCCCGTTCCTAGTGTAAATCCGCTTCTGCTCCTACTCTCATCCATATACCTATAACTTCCTCCACCCATACTCTTTGCACCATATATTTTGGTTCTCTGCGAACAGTGTTGGAAAAATAGTATCTCTGGGTCACAGCTCTGTGATAATTTCTCTTTTTTGTTTTTGATCCTAGTCTCTCTTGTGTGCAGTAAGACAAGCTCTTACTAAATTGTTGATATACCTCTTAAAAGTATTTTCACTTTATGAGGTAGTTGTATATTTGGAAGAAGGTATAGGAAAGGTGGATGGAAACATATATTTTTATATGTTTCTATCCACCTGACCTATACCTTCTTACAAATATATACTGTTGATATATTATTTATTCATGACAATGTTACTCAAACACACAATCAGTTTTATAGGAGAGCTCCTCTCGTCACATGGCTAGTATAGTTAGAAAAGTGCACATCAAGATCATCTTTACCAGACCTGCTTTTTCCACTGCTCTACAACGTAGAAAGATACTGAATCCTGAACAGAATATGTTATTGCAAACATCCAAATTTAATCTTGGTTTTAGTGGAACTAAAAGTGTCCCTCCAGAAATTTCTTACTACATAAAATTAAATTGTAGCATTGGGTCACAATAAATAAACAAGAATCTCGGTACTAACCCTATCGCACTGCTCCCCGCATCCAAGCATAATACGACTACACACACCATCGACATAATTGAGACTGATCGCCTGTTATTGTGAAAATAGAAGCAAAGAACTTGAGCTACAAAGACTCTAGCGGCAAAGACATTTCACTCGTATACAATTTAGGATGACCTCAAAACGCCGAGACGTGTGTAGAAGCTTTGGTCATGTGCATATTTTGTTCTCGAATGTTCCATTTCTTTGTCCCCCACCCCTTTTTCCGTCATCCGATATCTCTGGATTGTATTGTATATATAGTGGCGGCAGGGCAACCAGTCATCTATTTTGGACTTTATTATAGTTGAGGAAAGGAGAAGCTCCGGCTTAAGATTTGTAAAATGTAAGATCTAAATTCTTTTTGGCTTCATAATTAATTTCTTTATATATTTTTTTATATATATTATCTTCTATTTATATCGTGTAGTCAATTAAAAAAAATCAATTATAGACTATATCGATCTAATCGTGTGCTCTGAGGTGAATCGATTATTGTATGTGAAAATATCGACTTTCGTTAACTTTGGGCTGTAATGTCGATATTTAATTCTATTACTTATGCAGGAAATATATTGATACTTTAGTAATGAATTGGGATCTTTGTAAAGCGTTAAATTTAACTTGATTCTCTGAAAGATTGTGATGTCGTTAATGTTAGCTTGTTATTCTGCATTAAAAAATGGTTCTAATGAATATTTTGTTATGGTTTTAATTTTGTTTAGCATTAGTTTGAGATCCTAGTTTAGAATCTTCGAACTCAGGTATTCAAAGCACAGAACTCCAATCACTCACTCCTATTGCCCCCTTTTTGATTTTTGTTATTTGGACCTCCAGTTTGTTCCTTATTTTTTTGTTAAGGAGGGTTCAAAATGTATCTTTGGTTAATAAGATCACACAATTCCTATTTTGTCTAAAGATTTTGACTAGTGCCTTTCCCTACTAGCAATTGCAATAGCATTAACCCTAGCATTATAAATTCATATATGTGGCTCATTTACTGCGATATTTCTTTCTTTAGGCCTCGAGTTGCTCAGGCTGATTGCTCCAAATGGTTGACCTTGGCAAGCTACTTCCTCCCCTTAAAAGATGTTAGTGGAATATATCTGTTAATCTCTAAATCTTTCAAGCTCTTGAGCTTGTTGACCCAAACAAATAAATGTTGCTAGACTGAGCACAATGAGTCACGCGCCCCCCAACTTGTTTCTCGTTCTACAAACGGTAAAATATCCCCTCTCTAGGCCCCTCTCCCCAGCTTGTTATAGGACAAAGAAGAAGATTGTCTTCAAACGAGATTAAGTGATGAGTTAGCAGTAACTTCTAGAAAAAGAGGCACACTTTGTTTTCCGCCAGAGACTTTTCAGGAAATAGCCAATACTTACTTAAGGAAATTGATAAATAGTTCCCAGCCTCTGAGCTTTTCCTGAGTGTTCAGGATCCTGACCACCCCTATTATTGATTTATCCTAACCTGAGACCTGAAGTAAACAAACATTTCCATATCACTATGCAAAAGAACCTACATGATTGGTGGAACTTGAGTGCAATACTTTAAACAGGCGTGACCATGTATAGTCGATACCATAGCAAAGTAGGTCACTAAGAATCTTTGTATTTTTTAATGCTTTTAAATCTCTCATCTTATGCGTAGCAAAACTCGGGACAGATTCAAAAAATGCCATAAATAGACAAGAAGCACTCGACGCTCACATCCACCTCTTAACGCTGCCGAGATGAACTGTCAGCTGACGGTCGCTGACTTGAGGTTAACATATGATAAGGACTGTACCGTGGGGTCTCTCAATGCTAAGTCAGAACTTCGTTGGTATTTGAATAACACTTACAAAACTTAAAGTATCATTTCTAAATCAAATAAAGGAATAGTTTTAGTTATAATCATTTTCTAATGTTATTTTAAAATAAGTTAAATACAAAACATAGGAGGGACTATTTAGTGAATGGATACAATTGAAAGTCCGTTTAGTAGAAATTAATCAGAGCATAGACTTCCACATGTCTTTGTTTACATCAGGTCTCAGTTTACGATGAATCAATAATAGTTAATAACTAACTAACTATCCTACTAATATCTCTGTAATATTATCATAATAATTCAATTTCTAAGCTGTTATGTGAATGTTCACTCATATATTTGGAAAGTCAGCCAGCCACTTGGTCTAGTGGTCAGCATACCAAGCTACTAATCTAGAGGTACCGAGTTCGATTCTTACTACTAACATAATTAGGCTTAAGTTATGTTTAAGACGTCTACTAGTACATCACATCATCTCTTTGGTGCAATATGACCGTACCTATATGGTGTCCCAACCTCAGAAAGTCGATTACATATCCACAACAAACAGTTTAAGGCCAGAAATGTCTAGCTGACAAATCCTGGTGGACCAGGGGGGAAAAAAACTAGTCAAAATAATCACCATGGTATCATGAATAATGGTAATGATATTAAAAAATTAATATCTAAAACAGATTGCCACATAAACCAAAAGTGGGTTAAATGCTTTAATAAAATCGTCTTATGAGTTCAGTAAAATAATTACAACTGATTAACTTAAGATAAAAATGTGTTTTATATTTTGCATTTAACACAAATTAATCATATTACTTAATTCACAACCTGATTGATTTGAACCTCGGCCTCATGCTTGCTAGTTCACACCTAAATATCCAACAATGATCACTTCCATATTTGATCAAGCATTCAGCTAAACATGTTCCAACTTAATGATTATAATTTATTCATAGAGTGTGTGTTATGCTCTTGGTGCTAAATAAAAACAGGTCACTGAAGACAATTTCTGATTCAATCAATGGCACCAGATGAAAACAGGTCACAGAAGACATTTTCTATTTCAACCAATCATCCTGCACAATTACATGAGCTATCAAGAAATTGGATGACAAGCTCCCTGTTGTTCTGAAACTCATCGATAATCGATGTCTGAAACAAAGAAGAAGAAAATATATATGGTTATTTGAATTTAAACATCTATTAAATTATTATAAAACTTGGGATATAGCCTCCAAATACATTCAACATCTAGAGGTTGTGAAATTTCATGAAGTGAATATTTGTGAAAACTAGAATTTAATGTGAAAAAACCAAGTAGATTACTTTTACAATCACCTATGTACAGGGGCATTGCACGAAATATATTTTGGGGAGAGGGGGGACGGGGTGAACAAGTGTTTTTTCCAACTCTAACCATTCTAAAAATAGAAAAATTCCCAGTGGCAAAGTTGAGTACAAGAAAGGCAATGTTGAAATGTTAAAACATGGGGATGGGGGTGTCAGGAGGCTCCAAGAATTTTTTTTTTAAATTTGGGGTGATAATCAACTGTATTTTTTTAATTAATTAATTTATTTGTTCATACTTGACTTTTAAAGCTACAAGGTCTTTTCAGTGCTTAAGAAAATAGCTTGAATTAATATTTATTTCAGTATTTTTGGCAGATATTGTTTAAATCGTGTAATTTAACTTAAAACATTTAACTGACTTTATTAAAGCGATTTCGAAAAGTTTGTAGTTTATGACCCCAATTTTTCTCTCTGCGACCATTGGATAACTTAAAAGCGTTCTAATCTTGGTTTTTACGTTTTTTCCACTGTGTATTACTACCAGCCCAGACTATCTACAGTTAACTACTGATATGTAGAACTCGCTCGTCACTTTATCAAAAAATTAGCAATTTGGCCCCGTTTATTTAAAAACATTTTCAACTGTAAAATAAAGCGATAAAAAATTGAATTTATCGATATTTCTACAGTATTTTGATACCTATCTACCAATATCCTGCTTTATAACCTCACAGCATTTGACCTAAAATGTTAATATTGGTACATCAATAAACTATTAAAAACATATTGTAATTTAGTGTGTGAGGGTGAACGCGGCTTCCCCTGATATTTTACTGAATAACTTATGGCAAATTTAAAATCAGCACTCTAAGCAACATGGTTATATGATATTTCATGTGAAACACTAAATAACAAATTTAAAATTGTATCCCAAATTTGAAAATGTTAAAAGATGAAAAAAACCACCTTTTTTTGCTAATGTAGTCTACTTAATCAAATAAAAAATTATAAGAGTTGTAACAGTGTAGCACAGCCATATTACTCCTCTTCCTTCATTGTTGCTTTGAACTTATTTAAATTGCTTTCATGAAAGCCTATTTTAATAAATAATGAAATAAGATACATCAGTTGAATTCAAACTAATATGGATACTTGTTAGAAAAATTAGTGTGTATTTCAGAAGTAAAACATTAACACTAACCTCAAAGTCCTCATTTTATCAGTCAAAGCTTTCGATAAGAAATCAATCAAAATTTGCGTAACATTCACTGCATTTATGCCCTCAAAATTTAATAAAGCCACAACATATGATAATTTGAATAATAAACTGTGACAGTTTAGCAGCCACAAAAGTCACACCTAAAACATTAAACAATAAACAAAACATTGGTTGACAATGCTGCTACTTCAAACATTGCTGGCTGAGTAAAATTTTGCTACTGGGCAGCTCATGTTTCCAAACGTGCTACTAGAATACTTGATTAACTAAGCTTTCTACAATTTACTACAGAAGAAATCTCATAACAATGTTTGATGATTTTGTAAGTTGGGATTTTTTGTAGAGTAGGGATTAACAGTTGGAAAATTTTAAATTTGTCTGTACAAGTCTGTGGTCAAGTACTTTCATAATAGAAAGTAATGGGGTAAAAAATAAGCCTATAATTTCTCAACTCCAGATCTGAAATATCACAAAATTCCCAACTATCAAGCTTTTAACCAACATTAAGAGGGTGGGGGGGGGGGG
>CABFVX010000973.1:27921-61153 GCA_902151425.1 Timema shepardi | reverse complement strand
CCCCCCCCCCCCAACATGACACCCCTGCATATGTAATGACCCTTCATTTGATATTTGTCCCTCTAATCTAAATATATACTTAATCTTGAATAGAAACACATATATTAAAAGAAAAATTAGGGATGGGTCCTCTAATCCTTGAGGATATTCGAGATTTAAAGATTTGAGAAAATTTCAGATTTTAAAATTTGAATTCTTGGAAAAAATTCAATTTTCAATTTTTTCAAGTAAAATTTGCTCTTGAGCTCTATTACTGCTCATTGGTTGTTTAGAACCTACATAATTATAGGATGAACTTAACAACTATGCCCTAGACCATAATTAACACATAGATGATGTATGAATGTCATAATGAATGGCTTATAAGAAATAATATTTTGTATTATTCTATTATATTTATAGTTCCTCTTATGTTAATAATTTGTTTCCAAGATTCAGATTCGTAAAATGGTGGATTCAAACCAACTTAAAAAAAAATCAAGTAAAACCCTTAATCTAGTTTCATCACAGAGCAATTGGGAGTATGCTCACAGTTTGTTGGAAGCTATCAAACTAACCTTATCTCCAGGGAGAAAGTTGACCAACTTGAGCCACACCACATCTGCATCCAGTTTCGCCAGTTGCTTTAACAGTTTAATGCAGCCCTCCTTAAAAATACAAATGAAGTTTAAAAATTATGGCATAAGAATGATATCAAAAGATTTTCGAATTTATTTTGGGATGAGAGCATTTTATTTAATTTGTATGTACTACACAGGGTTTACTAATAACTTTAACTAATAGAAGAGATTGGGAGCATAAGTTGGAGACAATATAAATTTGTATGAAGAGGATGATGAAATCACATTTGGAAAAATATCACCAGTAAACCTGGCTTGTGTTTGAATTCTGACTTCTCCATCAACTTAACGTTCACGTACGTAACATAACAACTTGAGCAAAACACAGGTAATGGATTTAAACGGTTTGAAAATAAAGTGGTCACTAAATCAAAACCCAAGCATTTAGAGTTGATTAGGCTGGGAGTACTTACAATATAAGCTTTAATGAATATAAATAATAAAGTGAACAAGAGGCTACAATATTTTAAAGTTCACAAGACACAGACAAACTAGTCATCTGGATATTATAAACAAACAAACAACTGAATAAGCGTGTTGACAATGCTCACAACGTGATAGGATAGTTAGAACGTGTGGTCCCTTGACTTAAAGTTAATGTAACATCGACATTTTCCCCTGGATAATTCCCAAGTCAAAACACGAGAACCTTTATGAAACATTACATTACGTGAGCATTAAGTAAATGTTACGTGAACATTAAGATGATTATGATCCCAGCGTTAACGTCTCAGACTGCTTGGCCAAAACTACAATATAGGAGAACAAATCGTTGAACACATTGGGGAAAGTTATGGGTTTTCAGGAGACCTAACTAAGGAAACAAGATTGTAGATAATTAAATATTTTAGAGAAAATGGATCAGCATTTAACTGGTGAAAAGATGGGGAACTGACAAGTGTTAGAGTGTTCCACAGTATATCAGGTTAAAATTTTTATATTTTTACTGTGCTTTAACCTCAATACTACAGTGACTTAAAACTATTTATTAAAAGAAACAATAAAGGAATAAACTTTGGAAAAATCCACCAAAATTCCCTTAAGGAAAAGAGGAAATTGCATAGTGAAATATAAACTAACCCTTGAACCTAGCCATGCTAGTACAAATTTACTAAGAAAAGGAAAATATGACAAATGGCTGAATTTAATATACATACTTATTAGAAAAATGTAGGTCTCATAGTTCACACTACAATAAGTTCCCTCCGGCGAAGATGAGAAACACTGTAACTATTGGGGACGGCTCATTTTATTCTGGTGATACAGCACAAGTCAAAATCTAAATTTTGTTTTTGGGAATGAAGTGATACTGGATTGGCTGGGTTAGTGGGGTTGATTTCAAAATGCTAATCAGTAATTTGTTGGCGGAGTGTTCCTGTGGTGATGCCAATATAAATGAAAACAAAGAAAAAGTATTAGTAGCTTAAGATCTCTATTCTGTCAAAAGCATCACTTGTTCCTACTAACCTGTAATGGCTGTGGCTGCTGGTTGCTGAGATATGGGAACACTGTTTCCAAAACATTATCAAGTTCCTTTTCAGCCAGGTCCAAATGGGTCGCCACCTCCCCTAGGCCATCTAAGAGCTCTCTCTGGAGCTTGTACACCTAACACATGAATGATATAATAAGTACCCACTCTGGCTAAGAACAATGACTGGTGTCTTTATTATGGTTTAGATTAGAAGTGATAGCCAGCCCATCTACCTGAGTAATACTAGAGTAGAATTTGTTTATATAAAACACTAATAAGTTCTTTAAAAATGTGTTTCTATATAGAAACACATTTTTTAAATAATGGTTTAAATTAGGAGGGATAGCCAGCACACTTATCTTGGTGATACTGGAGTAGAAGTTGTTTAGATATAACACTAAAAAACACACAAACACATTTTTAAGGACAAGCTTTCACTGTCACAGACAGCTTCATCAGGTCAAGAGAGTAGTCTACTTATATCTAAACAATTTCTACTCCAGTATCAGCAAGGTAAGTGTGCTGGCTATCCCTCCTAATTTAAACCATGATTTAGCCTAGTGCTCTATTCCACATAACCTCATTTTTTGAATAAGAATTTTTACAATCACTGTTAAACTTGAAGAAGCTTCTTATGGTAGAGAAAGCTCACCTTTAAAAATGTATTTCTATGATTCAAGTGTTTTAACTAAACAATTTATATTCCAGTATCACTCAGGGAAGAATGCCGGCATCTAATTTAAGCCACAATACAACCCAATGCTCTATTTCAAATACCTTAGATATACTTCTTATACATTTGATCTTCCTCATCCCTGCCTAGTTACAGCTTGATTTTCATAGGAAGCCTGTTATTTGAAAACAGGAAACTAATGCTGCCACAATGGTGGGAAAAAAAATGATTACAATTAGAGTTAGATTCTTAGGTCGTTTGATTAATACAATATAGATAAATTATAGAGTAATCCACAAGGAAGTATTATTAGAAGCTTATGATAACTTTTTAAATGAACACTAATCAATCAAATAAGACATATTTCCAAAATACCAAATTAAAGTGACTTTCAATAAATGGTGGTGGTCGAAAGTAGTCTTTGTATAAAAATCAGGGTTTAGTATAAAATTTCAAATATAAACTGGATGGGAAGTAAGACTGTAACGTTATGCACCCACGATGGGCGCCATTTGTAATGTTACGCACCCACGATGGGCGCCATTTGTAACATTACACACCCACGATGGGATCTGCATTTGCTATGATTTTCTAAATACTAATAACTTTTCCATACGATGATTCAGCGTATAGATAGTTTATTTTAACAAATTTTAAATTACAGTTGAACCAGTTTTGTCAAACATGTAAACAGTATTCATAATATTCATTAAATATACAAAGTATGCACATATATTCATACATAGTGTTACAATCGTTCGAAATACATCTACTCGATTAGACGTTTCATCAGGGACTCTCTCACAAAACTATGGCGCCTTGCTAAGCTTGAGTCTGTCTACCCCATAGCTGTTTACTCTCAATCCCAGGTCACTACTTGATTTCTTTCCATCAACCAATAGGGGATAATCTATCGGAGCGCGAAAACTAAAAATAGACATGGCTTTACTATGCACTTGTTCTTAAATACTGCATAATACAACCAGGAAATAAACCATGCTTCTAACACGTGCAGCTAAACGAAATAAAAATAGAAACATGGCTGTCGTTTAGAAAAGATGAATTTAATTTAAATTAACTGAAAAGAAGAAATATGAAAACATTTACTTTAAAATATGATTTTAAATATTGATAAAGATGGAAAAATCAATATCATTACAAGATGCAAAGTATGGAATAGTTCCTTTTCTCCATTATATTTTAATACCTGTAAAAACTATTCACATAATCCATTTAGGAAAAACCACCCTTAGTGGCCTATACCAGACTGGAATTCTTTCCTCAATCTCCAAATTTCTGGCAAACCAGACCAGATGAGAATAACATGTATTTCTTAAACTTCTACCAAATATGAATCACTGCTTATAAAACATTATTTTATCACTTTACTTTTAACTTTTCTTTACTTTAGTCACATTATACTGACGCCTTTAGAAAATGTCCCACTTTAAATCGACCAGGAAGCAAGTACCTGCGTAAATCGGTAAGCAGATCCTATGTCCTTCTTCCTGCTTGTCGGGGCTGTCTCTATAAGGAACTTGCAGAGTGACGGCAGCACAACACTATCAACATATCAACTTCTTGTTAATCTAACTAGCTTTACAGAGGCATAAAATAGCTGCACCAGATTAAGCAGTTCACCACATGATAATTATGTTTAGCTCTGACTTGGGAGTTGTGTTGGAAATGGTATTATTACATCAATTAATGGTTTACATATCTTGTACATATTTAAAACACAGAGCAAAATTGTTCATGATTATTTGTTCATTCTTGTAATTAATAGTACAGATCATATATATATCATAGATAAGAAGAAATCAACAAAGTAAAACAAAACATTAAAGAACATTTAGAAGGCATTGAACTATCTTCTCAAGGCTCACCCACTAAAATGCTCTATTGAGTGCTATTGAGAGGATGGAATTACATAAGTCCCAACAAGTTATGGTTTTATTCATCTATAAGAGTTAATAATTGTAGAAACCAACTCTCCCAATGAGTTAAGGATGGAATCTTAGAAAGGTTGTTTGTGATTCAAGGCTTCAAGATTAGAAAGATATCAAGTTTTGTAATAAATTTGTTTCATAACTATTATTGTGCTTATTGATGATTAGACTCCATACAATTAAATAATTACTTATTGTGTTTGTTTCTTTTATATGTTTCTATCCACCTTTCCTCTAACTTCTTCCAAATATTATTCAATTACCTCATAAAGCGAAAAGAGATATTACTCAGATATATTATATCTTCGCATCCAATGTCCATTTCCTGTGATTGTCCATTATGTTATTTCTTTACATGTTCTTATCTAAGTGTCCTATCACTCTTTACAAATTTCCTTTTTATCTCTTTCGTGTGTTTATGTTTCCTCTTTTAAGAAGTTGCGTTGCACATTTCACGCACCCTTCTAATTAGTTTCTAGATCAGAGGGTTGGGCAGTAGCAATCGATTTTCTTCAAGAGGCAGCCAATACCTATTTATTCAATGGCAACTTAATGGTAAGTGTGAATTTTGTTCTTATTATTGTAAAAGCTATATTGTCTTTGTTCCTTTTAAATGTTTTATCTACCTTTCCTGTACCCTCTTCCAAATATATTAACTAAATATTTGAAGATAATAATTATTGCATTATAATAATAAATATTAACAGTTGATTGCTTCTTTTTTTTCTCTAGAGCATTTTAAACATTAATAGGAACAAATACAGAATCATATCAGTGCAGAAGAGTTAACCTATCAGGTTTAACATGTTTTCTAAGATTCGGAATTAGTGTGTGTAAATAAAATAATTCAGAATTAAAAAAAAGTGGAGTCAACCCATCTCTGATTATGTTGATTCATAAAATATAAAAACAATCTAGGTATCTTAATATTATATCAACACCACACAAACAACTTTTTGAAACCAATCTCCTTTACTTGTTAAATTTCCTCAATAAAAGATTTCTCTGTTGCAATGTCTCCCCCACCTGAGTGTGCGAGTGCGTATAAAGTCTCTGGCAAGCTGCGCAAGCACACGCAGCAGTTCAAAGCTCCTCTTGACAATCAAAGGGTCTGAACCCTGGTTGAATCTTCCAACCAGTGGGGACCACACCAGGTGTACTATGGGTAACAGCTGGTCCTGACACGCTGCCAACACCTGAACACCCTCTGTGAGAATTGAGATAACTAGTAGCTGAAGGTTACGGTCGTGACTCGGCAGGAAGTGGAGCACACTAGAAGCAGAGACCACAAACACCATGATAACTAAAAATACTGCTCAATTCCTCACAAGTCAGAGACCTTAGCTCAGTCAGTAGCATGTCAGCCTTTCTTTTTATTTGGAATATTTAATGTGCACTTTCAGAACTGAATGATTATATCAAGGTACAACTTAAAAACTAAGCTAACTCTAGAACAGAATTAATACTCGACCTCTCCAACATTAAGGGGGGAGGGGAATGTCTTTCACGCAAACTGTATAAATACTAACCTGATAAATGCTCAGAAAACTGAAATTTACTAATTTACTCTTTGTGGAATCTACAACCTATTTCTCGGAAGGACCACCTACTCACACAATAGGCTATAACAACTTTACTAATACAATGTGTGCCCCATGGGTATTTTTTATTTATAAAGTTTGAAATTATACATGAATTTTTATAAAATGATTTTACATTTTTATTTCATATTACCAAGAGTAAAGGAAAAAAAACCCATAACAAATAAATTAAACCAGTTTGTATACATACACACAATTTTATACTTTTATTCTTACATATGCATTTAATAAATCAAAACAAAGTTCTAGCTAGCTACTCATTCAATTATTTGAAAAGTGGTAATCTGCGTATGGGAATCAAAACCGGCTTTATGTGCCAATAATCTATCACTGAGCCATCTTAGTTTGTCACCTTTCCAGGGCCACTTTTCCCAAAGGTGTATAAAAGATAATTGTGATAACTGGTGAAAGTAATATTAACTATGACTTGATACATTTAAAAGTAAAACACCGAAGTAATCAAATATATTATTTTATATTTTTGTGTAGTTTATAGGAAAATAACTAATGTGACCTCCCTAATAACTTTCGAACTAATTTATAGCTCTTGTCAAAGTTTGAAACACACATAGGTACTTACTAAGCCACCCACAAGTTTGGTTTTTGATCCTCCTATGATTGAATTTTTTGAAGACAAGAATATTCAAAGTAAATTAATGAACAATGTTGGTAAGTTTGACCCTATGAAAGTTTCACTAGATGGTTTTAACTAATACACTATAATATTAAAACTAATGTATAGAGAAACTATTCTAAAATATTTTCAAATATAATAAAATAGTGGTGGTGAAAACTAGCAATTAATTTGCTATACTATTTTGACAAAACTTGTTATACACATAGTACTCAGTACATTATCAATACTTTTTTAATTTTTTATATCATATCAAAGGCATTTGCAATCCTGGAATTTGGTAAAATATCAATTTTACGGATGTGATCTAATTTCGACAAAAGTAGGTAAATACACATTTACATAAAAAATAAATAAGTTAAACTATTTTGATTTGGCTTCTTCGGCTAACTTTAATCATACCTAGAGTGTCTAAAATTGCTAACAGCAGTTTTTTTTTTCTTCCAATTTTAACAAAATTAGTTTTAGACAACATATTCGTTTGAGAAATAATTTATTAAAGATTATTTCGTACCCAAGACCAATTTTTAACCAAATAAAAGGTATAATTGGACTTCCAGACTAGTTTACTACTAAAGCTAGACACATATAAGGGAAATGAATGTATAATTATGACATATTGTGTACACAAAGTATATATGGTTTTGAATTTTTACTTATTTTAAATTAAGGACCTGTATATTACAAAGAAATTTCCATAATTTCCAGATCTTATAAAGTGTTTGTGAGTTATCTCATTATGCTCTTATTCACTTCTTAATACCATTTTCATTTCAAAGTCTATGACGTCATCAGTATAGTTACGATTGTCAACTATGTCTGTGGACATTTATAAAACTAATTTTATCTTATTGTAATTGAGTGATTTCGTTGGATTAAAAATAAAATAGCCTGCTTCAATGGCAGAATGGTTTAATGTGTCACTCTCGTGTTAGATTGGCTTGCTAATAAGGAGGAGATTGGGATTTGAATCTCGATTGCGTGTATTGAGGGTGGTTTTTCCTAAATGCTTTCTTACTGATCCTTATTTAATTATAGTAATTATCATATATGCATACAACCTGAACAGGTAATTACCAAATTAATCATAGACTACACAAGCTTGAAATATTTAAATTAAAGTCATTTAATCCCCACCAATTTAGTGAGATGCGGTGACACAAAGAAAAAAAAAATCGAGTTTTTTTCTGACCATTTAGATTAATTAATTATTGAATTTTTTATACAAATATGTATTATTATTGAGAAATTAGCTCATAAAAACTTGCCAATTTAAATATAACATAAAAATAAAGAATTTGGTGATTAAATATGAAAAATTTATTTTGATGTTTTTAAGCACACCTTTTAAAACAAAAATTTGAAATCAACTTATGTCCTGCTTATGGCCCACTTACAACTAAATACACCCGCATGTCAGACTCGCAACTACACAATAACATAATTTTGTATGTTTACAATAGCTTACACAAACACTATCTTATGTCAGAACTGTCGGACCTGCTTGTCGGGAGGAAATGAACATTGTCCATCTCTTGCGTTTATGTAGTAGCGTTGGCTTGCATTCAGCCAATAAAAAAACAAATATGGATGGTCTAATAAAATCAAATAATATGAAGATATTTGGTCTATGACAACAGCTCTTGGAAATGCATATTACAGAATACATGATTTTAAATTAAAATCATATATATTTAACCATTTAAATAGTTTTAAAATATTTATTTCTTATTTGAAATTATTAATATGAATTTGACATATATAGTAATGTTTGCTGTTTGTTACAATTGGTTGAAATCATGTCTTAAGAATTTTCATTGTAGACAGTCTATTTTGTATTTAAGAGAAGCATAATTACAAGTGTGTTTGTGATTGTGTAGTTGGAAGTCTGACAAGCGGGTATGTTGGCTGTAGACAGGCCATTATGGAGCTTGGAGCACTATATTAATGGTATTTCGTGTGTTTTATATGTGTATCTTTATATGAAAAAGAAATATTTCCAAAAATTTAAAACCATGTGTAATTGTAAAAGTGTACAAAGAAATGAAGATAGAAGTGTGTTTGTTTCTATCTAGGCCTAATTTAACTATCCTTTCAGGTTGGCTTCTTTCACTATCACTTACTCTACATTATTGACCATTGTTTCTAGACTGTCTTATTATACATTTCTAAGCCACTAAGCAAACATTCATTTTGTTAGTATTAATACATCTAATAGACTCAACTTTATTTGAAGCTTTTCCCATTCATTCTCTACAAATGCTGGCAAAGATGTACATACATAGTTGAGTGACGTGTAAAAATAAAGTTTGTAAACCTGTCAAGAAAAGTGGATAATGAGAAAAAGGAAAGTTGATTCAACAATTATGAAGACATCCGAGTTTCAAAACTTCAGCTCAACCATTTTGCTAAGTGGTGTCAAATGCTTTTGAAAATGTTTTTAAACTAGGCTTATGAATAAATTATTCTTGTTAATTTTGTACATGTTTTGTATACACCTGTGAAAATAATATTACTTAAAATAACGGCTCTAGTTTAATGTGATTTTTCAAAACTAATAGCCAAGGTAGACAAGATATTTTATTTTATTGACTAATTTCTTTTATATACATGTTTAATCAAACAAATGTAAAAGAAAAAAAAATAGAATAAGATTAGGTAATTTATTTTTATGTGTCTTAAAGACCAGAATAAAATAAATAAATATGATCTGAGGGAAAAAGTTAAAAGATGTTTATTATTTTGAGCAAGCAAACTGTGCTCAATGCCCTAACATATAGTTATGCAAGCAAGATTTGAATTAGGTACAGTTATAAAATTTAATATTTATTTTGTTCTATATAAATGCTAAGAAACTCAATATTCAACAAATTTTATTTGAAATTCACGTTTTTAAAAATGACTCTTTTTATATCATAATGAATTTTCCAATTTTTCTCATTTATTTTTGGCTTCTCCCTTAATTAATCATAGTGTAAGTCTGTCTGCTGAACTAATGGTAGTGGACTCAATTATCAGCATATTCTAAAAATTAATAAGTGGTGAAATTGGGTGCTCTCCTTTCATGTAAATAAATTAAAGGGTTTGGGAATGGGTATTATAACTATTCAATGTTTATTAAGTTAGTTTAAAAGTCATGTTCAGATATGATTTGTTAGTTCAGAGAGTCAGAGTCAGAGTCATAGTCATCATCCTCAGCATCAGTAGCAGCATCAGCATCATCATCATTAGACGTTTCGACTCTGCGGAAGGTTTGGCACATCCTCTCTCATTCAAATAGTGCACCTAATATTATACCACAATAAAAAATTAATAAAACATCTCGTTTTGTTTAACCAGTATGTTTGATTAATGTTTTTAAAAATATTGAGCAAAAAATCGATTATTAGTGCCTGAGAGTGCATCAGGATTCAAACCAAAGCCAATCAAATTGTTATGTGGTGAGTCAGCCGGCCTCTAGTTGACCATCACAGAACAAAGGCTATCTATCATACAAATGATACCAGTCGTGCTCTCTAGACGCGGGTGGAAAACTAAGGAGACCACCTCCTCCCCTAACACAGACTAGTGAAAAGTGCCACCAGACTATTTCACTACTCCCCCACAAGAATACAGGATGCCAGAAAAAAACGTGCAAATTGCTAAAGACAAAACAAGCCTGAATCACACTAGGGTCTATATATAAAATAATATTAAGTGAAATTTCATATACACTAGATATAAGAGGTTGAAAATTTAATAAACACATATAATTAAAATAAGAACTTAAAAAGGGTAAAAAGTCAGATGGGATGCGTAGACTAATACTTTTTGTGTGTGTAGATTTAAGAAATGTATTTGTATGAACAAAATAAAGCAGAGAGAAAAAATAGAAAGAAAGCTAAGTGAAGTATTCTTATTTCTCAAGATCGAGCTGTCTCCTCACTCTCCCCTCCTTGCGCTCAGAGCTATCCGGGCTACCAACACACTCCCTGCGCTTAGAACTATCTGGGCCGCCAACAACTGCTAATTTCCCTCTTAATTTCCCACTCCTCGCTTACATGAGTCAACCCGCTCACGTTCAGATCAACTATTACCACATCGAGGGCAGCCAGGAAAGAAAGCTCTGCGCAACACAAAGGACTCCAAAAAATAAACCAAACTCCTTTCCTTGGGCTTCAAAACTTCTCACCCTTTTACCTCCCTCCTATCAGTCAGACAACACTTTCTGTTCCACCGAGCTGACCTCATCCATCACCAAAACCATTCCTATGGGATTTGTCACTGTACATACTGTAAGGAGAAAATTCTCCCAGAAGTATGGAAACACGCCTCCTCCAATGATCCCCCTTTAAGTGGGTATACTATCTCTCACCTCAGAGAGAAAGCAAAACAGCCAACCACCGTAACTTTACCGACAAACTCACACCACTCACAGTCCAAACATAGATGGAACACGATAAAAACACAATGCCAAAACATACAGACAGACAGAGCGCAACAAGCTTAAGAATGTCCAGGAGCTATACAAAACTAAGCCAGTAACGTCAGATTGATACGACATTTTTAACAATACATAGTTTATATAGGATTCTTGAAAAGACCAGGTGGAAAAACAAGGTGACAAAAGAAGAAGTCCTAAGAAGAACGAGTGAAAAGAGAACCATTTTGGATTCTTTGGTACAAACCAAAGTGTATCGGACACAACCTTAGAAGGAACTACCTTCTGCACGACGTAAAAGAAGGCAAGGTTGAGTGAAAGAGGAGCTTAGGAAGGAGGAAGATTCAAATATTTGATGACTTAAAGGAAAGAAGAAAATTCTGGGAGCTCAAAGAAGAAGCAGAGGACAGGGTGCATTGGTGGTCTAAGTTCAATGACAAAAGAAATGGGCTTATTGTAAGACATAATAAATAACAATAATAATCCTCTAAATTATTTGGGTGAGTTTTAATCCAATTCCCCAGCAATCTCCTAGATGTACAATGCATAGAGAACCAGCCTAAATGTGATCCTTAGGGAACCATCCCTGAACTACCAGATAAGTCCTATCAGCAGAATTAACTTTGACAGTTACTGGCAGAGTTAGCTCTGCCAAAGACACTTACTGTCTAATGAGTCTCACCTCTTGAGAATATTTGCTGCCAGTACGATGTGAGTAGGGTCTGGCTCTTTCATTGGCTCATCTTCCCCTAGGTCTACAGACTCTTCAACAGGAGCGACATTCGGGTCTTGGGACATCTCATGATCGTATGTCGAGGTGACCTGGGCACACCAACAGAAAACCCTTAAGAACTCTTAGTTTCAAGTTTATAAAAAACTAGCATATTTGAACCCCAAATTTTGACTATCGTTATATTCATTATAGTTATTATTTTTATTATTATATTTTATTCATTATTATTAACTGTTTCCAGCTTGTGACCAGGTCTGTTTAGTAAAAACTCTTCGTCTTCCTCTAGCCTTACACCATTCACCCCCTTGGAATGGCTTCCATTCTTCTCCTCTCACTTGAACACTTTCTATTATCTTCTCCTCTCATCTCTTTCTTGGCCTCCTTTGTGGTGATTTCCCTACATACTTCATTTCTATAATTTTCTTTGTCATCCTGCCTTCTCCAACCTCATTACATGCCCATAACATCTCAGTCTTGCTTTCTCTACTATCTCAAGAACTTCCTGTACCCCCACTATTTAGCAGATAATTTCATTCCGAATCTTGTTTCACCTCGTGACAGCTAGCATGCTCCTCATAAATTTAATTCCCATGGCCTCCACTTTCCTAATCGTTCCTATATTCAATGTCCATATTTCTGCTTCATGTGTGACAATGGGTACAAAGTATGCTCTGTACAACAATTCAAAAGAACTTCTCTTCCTCATAGCAGGTTTCCTTAACACCTATAGAACAATTCCCACTGCTGCCCTCTTCTAACAAATAGTAGTGGTGCCCTTGCTTCACTCCATTATTTATTTGGAATCACTCCATCTTCCCACTCTTCTTCATAACACAACTCCTGTTATCCTCATGCATGCTTTTCACTCTCAATACAACGCCTCTTTCCACTTAGGCCTCCTCCAACACTTTCCAAAGCGTATAACCCGAATGGGTAGTAAGACACGGTGCAAAAAAAACCACTTTCTAAGCTTTATTTCTATCCATACTATCATAGGCCTTCTCCAAATTTATAAATACCATTACCAAGTCTTTCCAAAATTCATACCTTCTTTACATCAGCTGTTGTATGGCAAAGATCAAGTCTATTGCAGACCTCTGTTCCCTAAATATGTAAATCTGTGTTGTTCCTCTTTCTGCATTCCTGGAGTACTAACAGGGTAGTGATGTGTAATACAAGGAGTCTACCTAGTGGGATCCAATTAGCTTTTCTTACTCAATATTTATCTCACCACCAAGTGGTGTATCTCAGAATCTGAGTAACCTGGTGGAGGTTGGGTTGAACCCTAGCAGAAATCAGATCAGGTGCCAACGGGAGACAGGAGACTGGTCAGGGCCAAAACCAACAAGTTTGAAACAGGGCCTGGCCAGTTTTTTTAAGCATCACATCTTTCTACTTGTTCGGATTATACACTTAAGTACTAATTGCACCAATGGTTTTAGGGATTATGAAGGTTGTATATAAAGGAAGTGTACCCGGATTTGCATGTAGGTAAAGCGGAAAACCATTTTGGAAAAACCATTCTCAGTACACCCAACCAAGATTTGAACTTCGATCTCCCTGTTATCGGCAGTCTATCCTACTACAAGCGTAACACAGACCACGTGGCAACCGAAGCGGGTGTCTGGCCAATTGACTACCGGCTTGATGATCTGGGAATGTGAGGTGTTGGGGAAGATGAGCTAAGTCATCATTAGTACCCATACCCTCAGTTAGGGAAGATTACCACAAAGATAAGGTCTATTTGAATACCTATAAGTGGCAGCCCCACTACTCAGGTGTAGACCACAACAGGCTTATTAAGTAGATGGCAGAAACAAACCAAAGTACTTGAGAAAACAAAATAAAATGCCGGATTGGGTTACATTTTATTATTTTATCAAAATGATTGTGGTCTTCAAACTAAAGCTGTATAATTATTTATTAATGTTTGTATGAATTAATTCTCTACTATTTGTTTAGTTGAAACTTGTCTTGCTAGTGATTATGTTAATGAAAATTACTTTCCCCCTAACTATAATGTTTATAGATCTGATAGGTTATTTGATGAAGCTATTGTCTCAATGGGAGGTGGTGTTCCTATTACATTTATTGACTATCTCTGATATGGTCAGAAGAACTGATCTTGAAAATAATATGAAATGTGTCTGGATTGAAATCCCAACAATTTACAACTAAAAGCTTTTGAATGGGAAATTATATCTTTCTCCCCAACGAACAGTCAAAATATTTTGTAATTACTTTATTCTTAGGTGATTTTAACTGCCCTAAAATTGATTGGAAATATTATGATTAAAATATATCAGTTCATTTTTACATTAAATTAAAAGCTACTCGGCTTCTTGCATCTGTCAAATAATATAATAGGATTAGAACAATTTAACGGAACTGATAATAATGACATTAACCCCCTAAACCCTGTTTTTGTTAATTTCCATTACAACTTGGTAACATGCTCTCTCAATCACTAATAAATATTAGTACATCTCATCCACCTTTATTGATTACACTAGTTGTATCCATTACTGCTAAAAATTATTCTACCCCCACCACATATATTGATTACGCACATGATGATTACTTTCATCTTTACAATGATCTAGCCATTGCTGATTGGTCTTGTGTTTATTCGACACTTGATGTTAACTGAGCCACAGATAATTTCACCATATTAGTCCAAAGAAAAATCAAAACGCATACTCCTCAAATTTTCAAATTGGTTTTGTTCTACATTTAAATACTATATTAGGGGAAAATTTTTTTTTCCAAAAAGTAAAAATATAATATTAATAATAAATTCTACTCACATTTTTCACACTTTCGTAGAATAGTTAAAAACAACTTTAACCAAAGATAGAGCCATTTCGATGAACTCGGTTGAAAATAGTATCAAAAGCAAACCCAAATATTTTTGGAAAGTTGTTAAAAATACTTGTGTGCATAAAGTATCCCCGTCAAACCTAAAAATTAATGGCAAGATTATAATGGATCCTTTATTAATCATAAATGAGTTTGAGAACTGCTTTCAATGTGTGTATAATTCAGCCTTACCCGTCTTTTCCAATCCCTTTATTGAAACTAGCACTTCCTTGTATCCATGCCACATTACACTCGTAGATGTGCTGAGACAGACGAAACTCCTAGCTTTATTGTTAAAGGCTGTGTCAACATTCTCAGCCTATTTGCCCATATTTTTACATTCACCTGTCAAATGAAACTTTCCCCCTAGTATAGAAAAAATCTGTTGTAATACCTATTTATAAAAAAATGGGGGCAAAAACAAATGAAGGGAAAAAGGGAAAGTCCAATTTTAGCTCAAAGGGAGTTAGTACTGTCTTCTGTTAGACAATTATAAGACCTTTATAATGTACTTGAGATTATGTTTACAAGAGGTTTCTGTACTATTTAAATTAATTTAAAAGAAAAGTGTATTTGCTAAGGTCCTTATTGGGTTTGAGAAATAAAAGTCGTTGTCCAAGAAAATGTGTGTAATATGACTTTACCACCCCTTTCCCCTGTGTATTTCAATGTTTGTAGTTATAGACCCATTTCTTTCTTAAATACTTTCTTTGGAGTCTAGAGTATTTGAGAAAATAGTACACGAGCACACTTTCCATCCCCTAAAGAATAAACTCTTAGAAAATCAACATGGCTCTATAAAAAATTAATCTACTTTCACAAATTTAGTAGAATTTATTGTACATGTTGGTGACCTGGTGGTCTAGGGGTAAGGTGACAGACTTCTATGCTGGCGGCCGAGGTTCGATCCTCGGTCCCGGCACAGATTTATCTGAATACCAAAACCCTTCCTTCATCTCTGACAAGACATCTTGTGAATGTGTGGGAATGCCAGGCCTCCACCGTAGTTCGGATTCCACGTTAAACTGTAGGTCCTTCATTTCATCTCACAATCACCCTACCATTACACTTTAGCATAAGTGCGTAAAACCCGAATGGGTAGTAAGACGCGGTGCTAATAATACTAATATTGTACATGTTGCCCCTTAAGTCTATACTCAAGGCCAGGTTGCTGCTATTTATCTTGACAAAAGTAAGCCTTTTGACTTATGTCAGCATAATATTATTCTCTTGAAACTTTGTAATTTTGGCCTATCTCACTCATATATAAATTGGTTTACCAATTATTTGCATCAACTACAACATATTTTTAGCCCCTTGTGGTATACCTCCGGGTTCTAATTTAGGTCCTCTTCTCTTTAATGTGTTTATTAATGATATTATTGTACATATTTAAACTCAGCAAGTTATTTTACTCTTTGTGGATGATGTAAAACTATTTAAAATTATCAAATCAATTGCAGAGATTAAGAAAAACAAACATAACTGGTGCTTTACAAGGGTCTTTTGAAAATGGAATCCTTAGGTGTAAATACATAAATAAAATTTGTAAATAATAAAACAAGCTATAAAAAAAATCTCGGACCATTATTTTACCACATAGATAAACCAATTTTAATAAAATGAGAATTTAAAAAGACACCATTGCAATATGGGTATATTAAACTATTATACTCACTATGTTTTCTAAGATTTGGATTCAATATTCATAGTTAGGTAAAATGAAGATTTTAATTTATGTAAACTTAATACATAACAATTTCAAACCAGTGTCAAGAATTTACAAGGAAAACAGGAGGAACACATACAACTATCTTTTCAACATAAGTTAAAAACTAACTTAGATATAAACAGGGTTCCTAGCCCCTGGGATGGTACTAGGGCCCCCTAGTGTAGTTAAGCTCTACCTGCGAATCCTGACAGCGGTGGTACTCTAGCAGCCCTTCCACTACTGACGGGTGCCCAGAACATGAAGCATTATCTTTGGGAGAAGAGGTGTGTCCATCAGGGGTGTGATACCATCTCCTGAGGGCACAGATGCTGGCATAGAACACTCGCAGGAACGCAGTTGTGTTACGACCACTTCTTAAGTTGAAGTTTACCAACAATACCTGGTACAAGTGCAAGTTATTTAAGTTATTACAACACTCTAATACCAGCATTATCATCTTAATCAAGATTGTGAAACAAAATAAGGGTGAATTTAAATTATATGCACTTTCCGTGTCTATGTCTCTCTCTCTATTTTTGAGAGACTGCCGCACATGCGCAGTGCGCAATGGGTAGCGATAATAGAATGCATTCAGATGGTGGTGTATTGTTTGTGACATATTGAAATATAACCAAGGTTAAGCCATAAAACCGGTTGATACCCGCCCTCGGTAAATCAAGATTCTACTGTAGTTTAAATTTTCGAAGCTTTGCACACATCCTTTTTCCCAACAATTTCTGTGTTAATTATTTGTCAGCCTCAAATTTGTTTAAAAAACAAAAACTGGGTTTGATACCAAGGAAGCATCACATATAAACATATTTAAAGCCCATGGATATGCATATTTTCGATTACTTTTCATATCATATACAAGTTTTAAAGAGAGTACATTCATCATGAAATAGTGCCTGCTGAGACTTAGAAAGTTAACATTATTCTTACGAATGGCTACAAATTTTCTAGTTTCTTCCACTCGAACACAAAAACTTCTCAGTTCTCCCCTAAGGATATTTTTTCAAACAGTTCCCTAGCTTCGACAACCTTCTAGTATAACCAAAAGTGAAAGACCCCAATAAAAATTTTGCAGCAGTTTACACAACAAAAGGATCATACTCATATATCTGAAACAAGGATGCAATATTTAAAATATCTACTCACCTTTAATAGCAAAAACACAAAGACACAAAACCACATTTAAGGTTACTTTGGCTAACAATACAATAAACTTTATATGTCAACATCAATGAAATTTTTGTGAGGCTGAATGTATTGAACTAACATCAAGCCCTCTTAGAATAAACATTAACATTCATCGTTTCAATACACATCTAAATAACTTGTTGTTTTCAAAGCTAACATTCATAGTAAATACTTAAAACTATTACATCACCAGAATAAAACATGACTACAGCTAACTGCAACAACTCTCAACTCAGGCAATGGAAACTTGTCCCTCAATGGGTAGCCAAATCCATACTACCCTCTGGTTTTAGCTAGGATACTCTTTTTTCCCCATTAAATGTTTACTTTAAATAGTATTTTAATATCTCTATTTCTCATTCACCTTTTTTTTTTACCAAGTTATCTACCTGTTCAAACTTCCTCCATATTATCAACACGGTAAGTTACAGTTATTTTTAAACTTTTTCAAATATGTAGCTGCAAGAGAGAATTTTCTGCATTTGTGTTTTGTCTTTCTTATTATGAAATAGGAATATTTCCAAAAATTAAAAATAACTCATTATTATGAAAGTGATACGTTAGAAGTGTAAACAGTGGTGTACTAAGAGGGGGTGGCGGAAGGGTCGAGGGTCATTGGTGAAATGTGGGCTTATATTTGCACATTAATACATCAACTACCAGGGAATGGATGTTGTGACTGTCCTTGTCTTAAGTTAGGTTATAAGACATATGAAGATAGAACAGGTCTAGCAGGCCGGTAGTGGAAAATATATGGCTTTAATAAAGACTTACCCAGGCCAGAGGCTTGATAGCAGGTTCGATTACGTCAGACTTGTGTACTTTTAATAAGACAACAGTTGCCAAGCTCAGACTTAACATGTGTTTTATCTGTAAAATATGTAACCATTCCAAAACCCCTACGCTTAGCAGGAGGTCTACAATTTATTTTCAAGTTCAGAAAGAGACCTAGTACTCAATAAGGTAGGGAATCACTACCCTAAAACAAAGTCAACCTCTATCTACTCAGGTACCCTCATAGTTAGGCAACAGGATCAAGGCATAAGCCTTGTCTGGTTTATCGGTGAGAAAAGGGCAGAATTCAATCTTGACCGGGTGTAATGATATTTTTTTTAAATGGTTTTAATTATAGGGCTGAGACAATAAGCGCTTTTGCCAACCATTTGGTTTATTTTCTTTACAATATTACAAAGGTAGAATGCAAAAAAATAAACCTACATTTATGAATTTATACACATTTTTGTTGTTGATTAAATTCTGAGCAAAAATATTAATAAACATAAAAATAATCATAAGAAAAAATTTAAATATGCTGAGGAAACTATTTTAATAAGGGGAGAGTAAAAGCTAAGTAAGTGTCTAAGCGTCTTTGATATAAATCTAAAATGCTCAACTTTGAACATAAGTTAATAATAATTTATAATAGACAGTTATTTCAAAACTAGTACAAAGTTATTCCAAAGGCTAAGAGCCTGTTTATTTGTTTTCATATTTTCCATGAAGAGTAGCTAATAAGTATTATTATTTATACTTTAACCAAACAATAGGGATGATGAACAAATAAATATTTTAAAGTCATTAAACATAGTAATCAGTTGATATTTATAAAATTTATAAAATAAGTACCTAATTATCTGAGAAGACTAGAAGTCATGAACCAGTGATGCATTTTTTTTAGTCCGGTCACCCCTTAAATTGACCTTCTCATTCTTTCACACTTTCTTTCTCTTGTGTGTTTCTTACAAAGTGTTGAACTGAAAGGTATCCTCTAGCTATATCTCCCTTACTCATTCTGTCTCACTTTCAAGCGGCAAAGTATGAGTCACCACAGACTCAGACCACAGGCAGTACTTCCCATAGTATAACTAAACTATTATTTTTCTAAACACTTCATCAACGCTTTACCACTTGTGGTACCTATCAAAATGGCCCCCTAGAAATAAACTTTGCTTAACGATCCCAACAAACAATAAATATTATTAGATAATTCCGGTTCAGAGCTTGAAGATTTTTATTATTTATAGCTTTTGTAAAAATCTTTTTTTTTTGTCTAATATATTTGGAAAAAAAAATGTACAAAAACTACAACAAAAAGTTTTTTTCTTTAAAAAATATTTCTTATATAAAACTAAACAAAGTCCATACAAAATCTGAAAAATCATAAATGACTATAATAAACCCACACGGAAAAAAAAGTATTATATTTCAAAAAGTATTCGCACATCAACTATTCAAAATATCATAAATTTGGCCAGTATCTGGGGAACAATTCACCATGTAATTTCATGCCGGTGTGAAATGTGTTAAAATTAAAACAAGCCTCGTTCGTATATTTAAATATAAAGTAAATTTACCATCTTTGAAATTAAATAGCAATATTTTTTACTAATAAAATAAAATATATCAACTGCCGGTTTCCCAAACAACATCCGTACAAGTAAAAAACACACAGTACAGCATAGAAACGGCCATATACAACCAACATCCAGACAAATGGAGTAAACAATGAGTCATCTCTACACATACATACAAAACAGCACAGAAATAGACTCCACATCCAACAGCCAGACAAATGGATTAAACAATGAGTCATCCATCACAAGGCAAAAGAGAAATAGTCTTATACAACTAGCTCAAAATTTGAGATATCATAGACCCATTACAACTATTCAGCCAGAATGGTTACTTTAACTCTAGACAAATCTTTATTGCCAATTAGCCATGTAGATGAACGATATTTTAGAAAATGTGACAAGATTATGGGGCCAACCTCTGTGATAATCCTCTGCAGATGTGGCAGCAGCTCCATGTTGCTGTGGTTCAACACAACATTCAACACATCCAAGACACCCGGATTCAACTCCAAGGTCCGCAGTCTCATTGAGATATGGAAGCTTATGTAATCTTGGTTGTTCCCCACAAGTGCTGCAATGTCAGTGTGACCACATGAGCACGCTATCCTTCGAGCGGCTTCACCCCCTGCAGCAGCTAGAAGCGGGTGAGGACTGCCGCAGCGTTCCAATACCAAGTACAAGACTTTCAGGAGCAACTTTGAAGTCACGGAGCCTAGTGCTTCACATACCTGCAAGGAACACAGTTTTAAGGTGAGTATTATTACTAGGGATGTCAAACTAAATTCATTAATAGTGTAATATCTTCAATTCTTACTAGTATTGAAAAAATAAAGAATTGATCTAAATATCAGGATTTTCAATACCTCAATTCTTAGTTCTCAAATCCCAGTAAGTGAAAGTTTTGGTTTTTAAACAAAATGGCAACATTCAGAATTATCTTATTTTTCAGTGAAATAATTTTTAAATTTTTATGCAGGTTCACTCTAGTACTGGTAAATTGCCAATGTATTCAAACTACGTGGTTTATTTAAGTTTTACACTATTTACTAGGGCTATGCATGTACTCAAATTTCGAGCTTTGAGCCGAATTTGTCATTAACACCTGGAATTGAGATTGAAAGTTTCATAAGTTTGTCATGTTTTAGCATTCTTTTGATCAATCAATCAACTTTTAAAACACAATGGTAAGTATAGACTATTTAATTTAGATGATATCACCAGTTTAACTACTAAATCTTCGGTAACTCAACAAATTGTTAAAATTAATCTCAAATTTCACATTAATAATGTAATAAAGCTCTGAAACGACTTTAATCTGGATACCTGGCTCAATATTTTTGTCTATTTTAGATGGGCTTTATTGAAGTTGTATTGCCATGACAAGGCAATGAAAATAAAAATAGCTAAGTCAATCACTAAATACCATAAAACAAGGTTACTATAAATCTATGGGATATTTTTGCACCAGAAACTTAAGACATGTTGTATGAATTTACTTTACATCCATTCAATGTCTATGGTCTGGGTCAATTTTTTATTCAAGTCATATTTTTTTCCACTACCGGTTGACTAGGCCTGTCGTAGCTTCATATGCCTTATAATCTAACTTAAGACTAGGACAGACACAACATCCAGTGTCTGGTCGTTAATGTATGAATGTAGAAGGGTAAGCTCATATCTCCCCAATGATAATTGATGATAATTATGTAGTATGAATGTTAATCTCTATTTTCTTGTAGTAAGCATGTGATGATGCATAATATATAAGAACATAAAAATGCATCATCCATGTTTTCTAAAAGACAGTAGAGATTATAATCAATTATATTTGTTTCAACATTTTGTTGCAAAGTATCCTCGTTTTACAGTAGTTGAATAGTTATTATTTTACAATTTTTCTACAGTCCCTTTCTAAAATAACAATTTCAGGTAGATTAAAAAATTAACATTGAGAATACATGTTAAATGTTTTTGAACTTAAGATATTTAAAACATGTATTAAATGTGTTCTACATGACACCTTAGCTCAGGCGATAGCGTATGTGTCTACTGAGCTAAGGGTCGAAGGATTGATTCCTGGCATGGCCGAAAAATCTGTCATTAGTGAAATGTGGATTTACCCTTCCACAGTGATGAATTAACAGCAGGGGACTGGATGTTGTGCCTGCCCTAGTCTTAAGTTAGATTATAAGGCATATGAAGCTACGACAGGCTAGCAAGCCGTTAGTGGAAAATACATGAATTGAATAAAAAACTAACCCAAGCCACAGATTGGAAAAATGAGTGTAAAGGAAATTAAATAAATTCTACTGCAAAGCTAGGATTAGTTACTAATGAATTAGAGAATTATGTTTGTTAACCTTTCTAAAATAATGTTGATCAACATTCAATAAAATTTTTACCAAACCTACTACATTTAAATAAAAAAAGCATTAATAATTTCATATTGTCTTTAGAAATATGATTTTAACAATCCTACTTTTCATTTTAAAGAATGAACATCCACTTTTATAAGCATCAAAAATTGGATATAAATTATGTAATAAAACCATTTATTGTAAGAGCTCATTTAAGGCTCATGCGCAACTGCACACAGTGGAATGGAATTGGAAAAGAATAAGTTATCATGCATGATTATTATATCAAGAACTAATAAATAAAATATGAAACAATTCAAATTTTTAACTGCTTGTTATTCTTATGTTTTCTTATAAGGTAGTTAAATGTATGAAGGCTTATTTTGGGGAAACATTAGCTCATAAATGCCAATTAAAATTTTTTTTTTTTTAAATTTTAATGTCTTTAAAGCCACGAGTTTTGAAACCATTTTGATTATATTTTCTATGATATTTTTATGTGAATCAAACATTAAAAGGAGGAGAGAAAGGCAAGGCCTACACACTTACCAGAAAGCCGTTGTCTTCAAAGTTCATAATTAAAACACACTTACCTTATATCCATTACTGTTTCCAGACTATGGCATGGGTCAGCTTTTTATTCAAGTCATATATTTAACACTACTGGTTGGATAGGCCTGTTGTTGCTTCAAATGCCTTATAATCTAGCTTAAGACTATGACAGGCACAACATCCAGTCCCCAGCCGTTAATTTATCAATGTGAAAGGGTAAACCCAAAATTAAAACTTACTAAAATACATAATTATGTGATTTTCGAGGTACATCAGTCTCCTTCTTCAGCAGAAGAGAGTAAAAAACAGACATGACTATGGCGGCATGGCTATAGATTGATTATGGTCACTTAGATACCAATGTTTCCTGTTTCTTGATTTAAAAAAAAAGCTTGGTCTTGGATTCTGCAGTTGCCTCTTTACTTGTGTCTTTACTCTTGGTAGATGGATAGAATGTATTTAATCATTCACTTATTAAATCAAATTATCTGGGCTTTATTTTATACTCACTGGTGTGAGTAGGACTACTTGGAAGAAAAGGAGAGGTTATCTAAGATTGAGACCAGAAAGGTGAATGGATTTGGTAATTTGGAGCAAGTTTCGACCTACAAAGATGGGAAGCAGTGTTGGGAAGGGCTTGTATAACTCTACTACTATGGCATGAGTCAAAATCTGCATTATGTGTTTGGGCAGGAAGTGCAACTGGTTTGTCAGGGTCCTTGTGGTTGGTATTAAAATGATGGCCATTCATTCGTTGTCAGAGTGTTCCTGTGGTGAGGCAGTCATAGTGGCCTTTCATGGGGTATTTCATTTGTGAAAGTCTGCTTTTGATTGAGGTTATAGATTAGTGAATTTTACAGGTACAGTCTCAGTTTGTTTTAAGGGTATGAACCTTCGGCCTGATGATGTTTGATGTTTGTGTCTAGGTCGAGCAATTTATGGTGAATCATAATGTTGTAGAGACTAATGGGTGAGGGAGGGGGGGCGTTAAAAATGCAATTCTTGGAGAACTGTTGAGAAAATTTTGTGAGAGAGTTGATGAGGTTAGGATGTTGTAACCTCTGTTTAGGATAAATTTGAGTTTGGTCTAGGCCTTCATAATAGTGGGTGGTGAGCGGTGTGTCATTGGAAGGTTGTTGCCCTTCCTTTCAATGTTTAATTTAATATAGTCGTTTGACAGCATTTTTCCTATTTTTAAAACCATTATTTAATTATTTTTTTTCTCTTCAAAACTACTTACTATTTATAAAAATGAGTGTAATTCTTATTTTAAGAACATGGATTGTTTTTATATATTTTTGAAATCTTACATTTTAGAGATGGGGTATGTTTGTTTTGGCTGGTGACATTTTAAATGTTCTATTTTAATTTTAAAATAAACAAATTTATAAACTTAACATTTTTAAATTATGAATATACTCAAAGACAGAAGCTTTTTGAAATATTTGACTCAAGTTTGACATGCATGAAAAAACTTAAGCTCGAAAACCCCTAATCATCATCATTATCGACTGTTTCCAGCCTGTGACCGAGTCAGTTTAGTAAAATGCCTCCATCAACCTTTATCCTTCCACCATTCTTCCTCCTTTAAGAACTTCCATTCATACACTTTTTGTTATCTGCTCAATAAACCAAAGTACTAGAGAATTATTTACACTTTTACTGGTTTTGTTTGCAAATACCCTACAGCATGCTATGTAAATAAATATAATAACTTGTTTATGTTAGGTTGGATGTCTAGAAAAATATTTCAATCATAAATATTGAAGGAATCAAACAATTTGGGTCAAAATTTAAGAATCAAGAAAAGCAGGAATTGTGATTTCTCTAATTAATTATTTATAAGTAATAAATATGTTTTATGACATAGATATAAGTTTTCGGTACAATAATGGTTTTAACTGTATTGTAAAAATCTTAGATATGTTGTACATAATTTACAACCTTGTTCAGGTGCTCATCATTGACGGTTATAATTTGAAGAGGGTGACTATTTTGTAGGGATGAACAGGAATGTCATTTTTACTCCGGTATTGGAACAGGACAGGAAATGAGTCAAAATATCAGGATCAGGAAATTATAAAAATCATACTAATATTCAGATTCAAGACTCATGAGTTGTGGGTAAAATTAATATATTGAGAATCAATAAAAATTGGATTGAAGCCATGTCCAGAACTGACCTTTCCCACTCCCTCCACTAGAAGGCAGCTCTGCACAATGTTGCTTTGGGCTTGACTGAGTGTAACTTCTGTTGATACAGAGGTGGGAAGCTGCCAAAAGTCAGGATCAATGTATGCATCAAGAACAATCCGGACTAGCAGTAGCGCAGAGGTGTCTTTAGCACAAAGCCCTGTAGAAAAAATTCACTGCTGTTAATAATACTCAAGATCTTTATTAGTTGAAACTCCTTATTAATTATTTGTTATATTCTTTACATAATTCTGATTATATTATAGTAGGAAGCAAGTTCCAGATGGATATCAAGATTAACTTCAGTAACAACATTTTAAATATTACATACCATTTACAAAAATATGACCGAGCATGATTTATAACCAGTTTTTAATAGGTTTTATAAAAGTAATTGGTATTCTCAATTCATTGTGATCAATGCTTGGCAGACTTAACTTCTTATTAATAACTTATTTGATCAGGCATGGAATCTGACACCTTAGCTCAATCGGTAGCGTGACCGTCTACTGAGTTAAGGGTCCCGAGTACCATTCTCGGCATGGCCGAAAACTTTCTCATTGGTGAAATGTTGGGTTAGCCTTTCATAGTGATGAATTAATGGCCAAGGACTGGATGTTGTGCCTGTTCTAGTCTTAAGTTAGAATATAAGGCTTATGAAGCTACAATAGGCCTAGCAAGTCGGTAGCGGAAACTATATGGCTTGAAAAAAAAACTAACTCAGGTCACAGGCTAGAAACAGTAATGGATGTAAAAAAATCAGGCATGGATGTGAGATTCAATATTATGGAAGATGAGGTGAGAGGGGACCAAAAAAATTCAACTTTAAAATGTTGTATTCAAACTTTGGTTTAACCGCCTAAGTGAGTTTCTATACAAAATTGTCAGTGTCGTCTGGCTTTCGGTGATGGGTTGATTGGTTAAAAATTTGGGGGTATACTATTCAGTTTTTAAAATGGTTTATTGTAGTGAAAGATGGAAGTTACACTTATAAAACAGGTGGATGGTTACATAGGGGGAAGAAACAGGGATGTGTAGTGAGCCATTAGATTTAATAGACCTACTAGTATTTTGGTCACCAGCAGGCCAGCAAGATTGCTCAAAGTAACGGAATCACGCCTATCCTAGCACATTATTTCTGCTGGTGGTACAGCTGTTTCTTAAATGTGCTCAGAAAGAGACCCAACAGGTCACAAACCACAGGCGCCCACATAGTTTACTTTGTCGTCTATATCACTCAGTAGCTACTAGCTCCCCTACACCATCTTGACATCAAGTTCCCTCTGGTGATTTTCTCGATCCCCTGAACCAATCAGGGAGCTTGATCCTTGCCCAAAGAGGGTGAGGTAATGCTTTATTAGAGATTATCAGTGGAATTGAGGGTTCAGCCCCTTTCCCCTGTATCCAATTAATCATGCTGGTTTTCCAGTAACAATCTATTAGCAACACCTCAGTAGCTTGATACATTTTCCATCTCATAATATGAAAGTGATAGCTAACACATAAATGAGAATCATTAGACCCTTATATTTGAAATATTGGAAAAAAAACTAATTATTGGCATTGGTGATTGATATGATTGACAACAAATGATCAACATCAGATTAAGTGGCAAAATAAGTGATTGGCCCACAGTACTGATTAAAAATAAGTCAATAATAATATGCGATTATATTTATTAAAAGAGTAAAAAAATGTGGTGATTGGTATTTAATTTATTTTTAATAAATCAGTTCTAAATATCTACTTTAAGAAAATTATGACCCTATAAAATAAGAAATACACATTTATGTTCAAAGGTTGCCATTCCTTTGTCTTGTTTATATGATGCAAATCTTAAGTGATTAATTGAATTGAATGTTTTATTTATAACTTAATTTTTTTAATTTTAGAATGAAATTATTAAAAAATATTTGTAACAAAATAATGTATAAGTTGGAAGTTATATGAATGTGCAAAATAGTTTATTCTTAGCACAAAAAATAAAATAAAAAATATTTGGCTCTGGGAATATCCAAAATATTTGCGACAGCTTTGCTTCAAATTTAAAAAATTAACTTCACACACCTCTATTCATCTAGGATTCTTTTCTTTTAATTAATTTTAACAATAAGGTTAACCAATGATTTAATCTCAGGAGTAGGGATGGAGGGTAGTTTAGAGGAAGTGAAACTCACATGGAAGAGACGGGAAAACCAAAGTGATAAATTACATGTGGAAAACCACATCCATTTATAACGGCTCTATATTCATATCCTGCCATGGTCATCAAGAGAAAAGTGAGTACAATACCTTATGCCGTGTGACCCTGAGATTCAAACCCTTTTAAGAGAAACAGCTTAATTTAATACTATAATCCTCAACTTGAGTGAAACTAAACTTAGTATTCATATTATCATTTTATTCTAATACACATCACTATGAACACAAAGAAGATGTCTGGTGTAGGGATGTGGTATTGAAAGAAAAGTATCAATAACAGTAAATATCGGTATTGAAATTTTAATCTGAAAAAAGTTTTTTTTTTAGCTAGTAATAATAATTTCGACTTTTACATCATAATTGTATTTCCATATTTATTTAAACACTGAAAATTATAATGGTTTTTAAATTTTAATACTTTAAAACAAATTTTACAAGATGCTTTTTCGTTATCCAACTTCTTAAAAAAACTTCCATAATTAACTTCTGGGAGGTGCCATTTATTAACTACACTCTTCATTTATATACTCTATCAAGATAGATTATTAACTATTGACAAACAATAGAATATTAGATGACCTTTTCCACTTCTATGCTTCATCTGCTTGGGACATCCTTGAGCTCCATGAAAGATTCTTTTGTTTAGTTTTTGATGAGCGTGCTCAGTGATAAATGAAGGGGTAATAGACTGGTCACCAATTAAAGAGTCATTTGTTCTTCCTATTCCCCCACAGTCCACCCTAGTAAACATTTAGTCCGAGCATGAGTGAAATTAACAAAAAAAGTTGCTTCTTTCGATATTGATCGTGTGAGTACTAATACCAATAAAAGCACCAAGTAAAAAATATTAGTATCAAAAGGAACATATCAATATTAGTAAAGTATTGATACTTTTTTCACATCCCTAGTCTGGTGAGTGGAATTTTGCAGCTAAGCATATGGGAAGAGAATTATTTAAAGTATTTTTTTTTAATAAATATACATTTTCTTTAAATATCAACATACATGAGGTTGTTAACGGCTAAGATCACATTTATAGTGGACCCTAAGCCCTAATTAATATTACAATGTTTATTTTCCTGTGACAATGACCTCACTAAGATTTAAAATAAAATCTTTCAGGGAAGATTGATCATCAACTGTGGTACATTACATTAATAATTCTGATAAAGGTCAAGGGCAATCAATCCATGCCCTGTCCCTACATTGCCTGCAAACTCACTTACCAGCTGCTAGCACTAGGTTGAGTACGAAGATGACCTCCTTGCTGTACTCTGACCCCTCACACAGTAAATTTAGCAGGTAGTGAACCAATGAGTCGAGGTCCGCCAACTGCCCCAACAGCCTACACACCTCCTCCAGTTTGGCCAACACACTACTCCCCGTGAAGTGGCAGAACTTCTTCCAGGAGTGAGTTTCCACAGCAAAGTTTTGGTTCTCTATGTCTAGACAACACAACATGCTTGGTTCTAGAGAGGTACTCCTGATGGACACGTAGTTAGTGTCTGATTGTACTGGTCTACTAGTATTTGATCTAAGACTCATTGTTTTAACCTCATCCTACCAGGAGGATAAGTGTTAGTCCTAAATATGAAGATGAGGACCTAGTTTTAACAGCTCAATAAGGACAAACCCTTATCTTTTTTTACAGGCAGGTGCTATTTTATATTGTTAAGGCATTATATGTGTGGTTGGTTTAGAGTACATTAGACCCAGGTCTCAGAAGCTAGTGGTTCAGGTCTATCTAAAATGTATATGTGTCGAATCTACTATTACTTGAATTCGAATGCTAGAAAACACTAGAATACATATCTATAAGGAAAACCTCTTTTCGCTTTAAGAGGTAATTGTATTATATTTGGAAGGAGATATAGTAAAGGTGGATATGAATATATAAAAGGGACCAACATAATATGGTTTTTACAATGAAAAGAAGAACACAGTTCACACTTTACATTGCTGCCATTGGTAAAGGCTGTCTCTTAAAGAAAATTGATTAATACCACCAATTGCTCGACCTAGGTTTCATTCTATCGGAACTCATCAGGAGGGAGTGTTAAAAGCGCAATCCAACTTCCCAAAAAAGGAAACCAAAAAACAATAGAAAAAGGAAAATTGTTCTATCATTCTGTACATTTTCATACATAATTAATAACCTTATAGTTAGGGAGTGGATTCTTAGCCACCAAAAATGTTTAAAATAGGTATAAAAATATGGAATTTAGGCATAAAAATAAGATACTTGAGTAAAAATAAATGGTACAGAACTCTGCAGGGACTTTCTCAATCCAGTGTTTAAAAATGGAGATATTTACTCAAAGCTTGTAACACAGTATATGTGAAACAAAATAATAAGTATACACTGGCAAACTTGAGCAAAAGTTGCACTATACTTATGTAAAACATTTTTTGGCTAATGGTTTTAAATTTTATAGTTTTATTTTTAAAGAATTAAAGTCCTCATTTAAATATATGGACAAATAACAAATATCAATATTGGGTACCTAAGGATCAACACTTCGTATTAAAATTTAGACTTCTGGCTAAAAATTTTGACATTTTATCAGGGGTTGTACATAAATTTATACAAAAAAAAAAGTAAATATTGACTATTGAGTCTAAAATGACAGAGATAGATCATTGTTGTACAAACATTTTCCCCTATATTTAAAGGAAAAATACCATTAACTTTTTGAGAGACTTAATAATATTTACATACTCTATGGCACTAGAGAATTATTGCGTTAAAACTTAAGTAGTATCTCTTCACAACTAAATCTCTCAAAATTTTGTTAATATATTTGCCAATATCTCAAAAACTATTGGTTTTATAAAAATATACTTCGGATAAAAGTGTTTTATTTTTAATAGTACTAAAATGTTGTGATGATAAGTTATTTTGTATCTCAAATAGTTGCGGAGATACAGAACTTTCTGCTTTCGTAAAGTAGCCTAAAATTCATTTTCATGGGAGAATTAAAATATACATTTTATTAATAATCTTAATCAACACCTGGATACGAATTTTAATCAAAATCATTAGAACCTATTTTGAGAAAATAGATTTTTTCTTTTTTTGCCCATTATTAAACTACTTTTAATTTTAGGGTTAAATAGATACATTGACAGACGGCATTGCAAAAACCAGATTTTAGGGTTCTAGGGGTCATGAAACGTCAACATCCATCAAAATCTTGGGTTAGGTCTTTTTTATGGTAATAATACTTTACCTTTAGTGTTTGAAAAGTTTATATATATATATATATATATATATATTTGTGTATAACTTGAAAATTATTGGTTTTACAAATATGTGTTTCAAATAAAAGAATTTCATTTTAATTAGAGCTACATATTTGCAATGATAAATAATTTCATTTTTCAAATTGTTATGAAGATATGATAAAAAAAAATGAGTTTGCGCATCAGACTGGTACCCTTAAAGTCATTCTGACAAAAAATAGAGAGTAGCCATTTCTCGTCATAGCTTTTACTTTAAAAAGCTTAAAACCATCATTTTGAAAGTGGCACAATGTGATCTACAGGAATATGTAATAAAAAAAACAACAGGGGGTCTCATTTAAAGGAATCAAAGTGACCTCAATGTCACCTTAGCAATGCAACCCAAGATCATACCAGCCTTACCACTTTACTTCCGTTTCAGAATCAAACTACTTTCGTTTAAAATAGTTTTTTCTCTAATGCATTGTTTTCAAAATATTTTGGTGGAAAGTTTTCAAATAAACACCTGGTATATCTAATTGCATATGTTTTATGATCATGGATAAGAAAAGGAAAATAGGCAAAATCCGGTCCCTGCTTATTATACTACTTAAAAATTTTAAATTTTTTTCCTACATTGTATACCTATTACAAATTTCTACTCAATTATTTCATCTTTATTTTATTTGATTTATAAATGAATTATATTTTCTTAATTAATCTTACCACTACACTCCCTAGTATAGGAAGTATAGGAAGATGTACATGAATGGAATGAGGAAGTGAAAGAGTGTAGAGTGAAATTTGGCATGTGTGAAGTTATGGTAAAACGAAGAAGAGGAAAAGGCCTAGTAAAGCTTTATTTAAAGTTAGATGGAATAGAGGTGAGAAAGGTACAGTGTAAAATATTTGGGAAGCGTGATTGAGGCGAGGGGTGGGAGTAGAGAAGATCTAATAAAAAGAGGGAAGCAGGGGGAGTTGTTCTATAGATGTGTATGAGACCTACTATAGAGAAGAGAAGTGCCCTTGAAGTGTGAGGAAGTGCTGTATAGGGCATACTTTGTGGCCATTGTCACATATGCAGCAGAAACATGGATAATGAATGTAAAAGAGACTATGAAGGTGGAGGCCATAGGAATGAAGTTTGTGAGGAACATGTTAGTTGTCATGAGGAGAAACAGGATTAGAAAAGAATATATGTTCGGGCAAGATTTGGTCTACAGGGGGTACGAGATAATAGAGGATGCAAAGGTGAGATGGTATGGAAAAGTAATGAGAAAGTAAAAGGAGGAGGATGATAAGGGATGAAGATTGGAGAAAAAAGACTGCAAAGGAGACCAAGAAAGAGAGGGGAGGAGCAGATAACAGCAAGTGTGCGAGTGAGAGGAGAAAAATGGACGAGAATAAAGGAGGAAGAGTGGCGAAAGGAAAGAGGAAGATATAGATATTTTACTGAACTGACCCAGCCACAGACTTTAAACTCTTTATGATGATTATGGTTATATATAGATGTAAAAGTTCACAACTCTGAAGCTAAGACTTTTTTTTATAGTTATTGAGAAAGGTCTACTGTGCCACTGTAGTGCATGGCTAAAATGTGATGGTGTATTTGTATGTTTGTTATAGCTTGGTTACTGTGCTTAGTGACAAAGCTTGATATATCTTGGTCATTGTTCTTAGTGACGAAGCAATGACAGTCATTGGTTGTATTGAGTGATCTTGTTGTAGGGCCAATGTTTCCTCTGATACAATGGCTACATTTTGAGTGGGGTGTGCAAAGCTTCAAAACTTTGACTTCACTCTGAAACAAATATCTGCTTAGACAATTATAAAAACCCGTTTAAGGTGTGAGTCTCACAATAGACTGCACTGATGAAGAAGGAGAGATCGAGGTTTGAATTCTAGTCATGTTTACTGAGAGTGGTTTTTCATAATTGGTTTTTCGCTCACCCCCTGCATAAATGTGAGTACTCTTCCTAAAAAATTGTGTATAACCTGTACAGGTAGTAAGACGCAGTGACAAAAAAAAACTAGGGAGCTTAACCAATAAAAATCTATTTGTTTCTATCCACCTTTCCTAAACCATCTTCCAAATATAGTACAATAAAAATATATATTCAACTAATATACTCAATTTCTGGTCAATGATGGCCATTTTGAGCAGTTACCTTTATATACTATACATTATAAATTAAGATTCATATGAAAACACCTGAAGTAATGGAATTTCATGTTGTGTTAATAAATTTATTCATGACATATAATCAGAACAAATACATTATATTTGGAAGAAGGTACAGGAAAGGTGGATAGAAACATATAAAAGGGGGGGGGCAAACACAATATGGCCTTTACAATGAAAAGAAGAACACAGTTCACACTTTACACTGGTGCCAATGGACAAAGAGATAATGAATGTCTCTTAAAGAAAATTGATCCTCACCGCCCAATCCCCCGACCTAGGTTTCATTCTATCGGAAC
>CABFVX010000973.1:0-27817 GCA_902151425.1 Timema shepardi | reverse complement strand
TTACCGTCCGTCGATCCCTCCGTTTGGTTCGTTCCCGAGTTAGACCAAGAGTATAAAAGATGGGAGCCCATGTGCCAAAACATAACTGTACTTCTTTGTAAAATTTCGTCAAAGGAAGAACTTCTGAACTAATCTCCTGCACCACTAATACTGGTGGTCTCAATGGATCAAGAGTCGGACTCGCAATTGCATCGCAGAAGAAGCCTCACCAGATCCGATTAAGTATCACCTTATATCTCTGACTTTGAATACTATGTCCTTTCGACATAGTTTGATCTATTGTAAGAAAGATTTTATGTGTTCTTCAGACACTAGCTGAAGTTATGCTTTGAAATGTTGTTTTTATGTGTTCTTCAGACACTAGCTGAAGTTATGCTTTGAAATGTTGTTTTTATGTGTCCTTCTGACATGTTTGATTTTTAGTCTGAAAGACTAATTATGTTTTATGTCCTTCAGACATGTTGTCCTTGATCTGAACAAATAATTATGTTTTTTATGTCCTTCTGACATGTTTGATTTTTAGTCTGAATGACTGATTATGTTCAATGTCCTTCAGACATGTTTTATTTAGCCAAAGAAACTAATTGGTTAATACCTATTGTCAGATAGTTTGGCTATATTTTTCTTATGTCCATTTGACATAACTTAAATATGGGGGCTTTGAGCTCTATATACAAGGAAGACCAGCTGGTCAAGTTTTTCTAATCCATATATTCATTTAACTATTCTGATTGCTTATGGCACAGTAAAGTTTCTTAACGCCCTAAACAGCATGTTCACATGTTCCATATTTGTATGGCTACAAGCAGTTTGTCTGCGACTTTTTTCTAGGACCTAGTTAGGTCATTGTCACACTACATTCTTTTTGGCACCTTACCTGTGTTACTATTTAGGGTGTGCAAAGTGTGGAGCACGGATAGTTTCATATGGTGGCCCGCACAGATAGTATTTCCTTTCGCCCCTTGTTGGCACCTCATTTGGCTATGTATTTAATGTTAGATTGTACAAGCTTTGTTGTATACCCCAGGGTATAGGTAATTGTTTATATGTACTATTGAATGCTCCGGCAGTACCCACTGGGAAAAGACCGGCCATAGTAGTACATGGTGTCGACACCTGACTGTTAGCCACCTGTATGTATATAATAAATTGTCCGTATACTGTTCATTATTTAGAGTATCTATGGAACTCTTCTTTAATTTAACTCAAGCAAGCTAGCTTCACCCATATGTAACCTAGTAACTCTAAGAATATAGGATTTACAGTAGTGTTATTTATTAGTTATTCTTTCACTATGTTTTCTGTTTAGACCTTTCTGGCTGTAGTCTGGCGCAAGTCTGACTACCTTTGTGCTCTTTCTACTTAACTCCCCTTTTAACCGTTACTGTGTTGTTTTAGACACTTACTCTCCCGAGTTACGACAAGATCTTATATTTCTGGAGTTGTTAAAACCTACCATATGCTCAATCTAAAGGTGTTGTTTTGCTTTTTGCTTTGAATTTATACTTGATACTCCGAACTGATATTTATGACACTACATACTCTACCTGATATTTAACTTTAATTTTTGTTCTTCTTCTGTGAACCATTATATCATTTTATTTTTTATTAAAATAAATTTATTTCTGTTACCTAAGTATTATTCTATGTTTCAGCAACATGATCCCTCTTATTTCCTTTTCATGTATTTACCTTGTACTAGTAATTGTTAATTCCTCTTTACATATTAGAGTGAAGAGGAAGCAACGATTCAAGACATGCATCCGTGCGTGTCACTGGTTGATTGTATTTATCATCTTTCGTGGGCTTACTTATCTGATGGTGAAGGGCAAAGGTCGAGAGAGTGGAGCCATGAATTTTGGACGAGTGAAGATAGTCGGGGATGTTTGTTCGATTTTGTTAATACTGGAATGAGTAACTTAGCCTTCTTCAAGCGGTTTCTAAGACTTCCAGGTCCTTCAGTACCTTAGTGAATTTATGTTAGATAAACAGATGGGCGGTCTGGAGTTGTCCCACTCAAAGATTTCACTGACTGGCATAGAGAGTAAAGATGGGGGAGAAGGTGTAGGGCTGGAGAGGAAACGTTAGAGGTCGGAGGTGATAGCCGACAGGGTTTATGGGAGATATGGGGCGGGAGAAGCACAAACAGTGGGGGAGATACGGGAATAACTGTTGGGGGGAAAATACAGGGGTGAGTAGGGAAGATAAGTGACAGAGGGGTGGTCCAGGGAAGTAGGTGACTTTAATCCCCTCGGGTGTGGTGGCATCTGGAGCAGAGAATTGTTGTGGCAGTGAGTTGATCCCCGGGTGGAATACCCAGGTCTGGTGGCAACGGGTGTTGGTGTTGGTCCTTAGTTCCTTGATTCCACCACATAGTTCTTGGCTTTTGTTTTCTCACCTGGTTTGTTGAGATTTTCTCGAGCGTTTGCCGAAGCCCACGGGGTATCTTTGACCGTCACTTTTGGAGTGGTGAGAAAGGATTATAAAAAGAGGTCTGAGGTGTAGATGGCATGGTTGAGGAAGAAGGGGAAGAAAGAGAAGAGGTAGCCTCAGAACTCAGCTGACATGGTGAGGGGAAGAAGGGATAACCTTAGCACTCAGATGATGGTGAGAGGGGGTGAGAAGGAATGACCTCGGCACTCAGATCATGCAGTAGAGGGGAGAGGAGGGGAAGAAGGGGTAGCCTCGGCACTTAGATGGCGTGGTGAGGGGAGGAAGAGTGAGAAGGGGTCACCTCGGCTCGGCACACAGATGGTAGGGTGAGGGAAGGAAGGGTGGAAAGGGGTCACCTCGGCACCAAGATGACGCAGTGAGGGGGAGAGAAAGGAGTGAAGGGCAGTCAGGAGGACATACCCAGTTTATAATAGTAATTAACTTTTATTGTAGGACTACTTGTGCTTGGGGCCGCTACAGCACTGATGCTTTGAGCTGTGGGCCAGCTTTTATACACCCTACTAGAACATATGTAAGCTCATTGGTGAGGGATGGTAGGGTGCATGAGTCCTTTCCCACTAGAAGGAAGGGTGAGACGTGTACGCACCCTCTACTCCCTTACTTACATGAAGGGAGAGTCTGCCTGTGTGTGTGTGCGCGTGCACACACACAAGAGCGTACAGTAGAACCACTAATCCGTCACCTGTGGGACTGGGAGTATAGTCGGAACACAAAAAAGGTCGAATTATCAGAAGAAAACTAAATATTTACAGTACTGAATTACATACATACATAAATAAGACAGTCTAAAATAAAATAAACTTACACAGAAACACATATTTTTTTGAAAAAAATTGGTAATGTTCTTTTGTTTGGCAGACAACAGTCTACACTTAGCTGCAATGTTCCTCCATTTCTTTATCCACAAGATATCTATAGGTGTAGAGATTTTGTTCTATTCAATTTATTGAAGATCAACACCCAAAGCTTTCTTGGCTTGCATATGTGATACACGGGCAGGTGATTCGTCATCATCATCAAGGCCTTCATTTACAGTTTCTTCATGAACTTGCGAAACAGCGGCAACAATCTCATCGTCATTTAGTTCTTAATTTGTTTCACAATCTTCATCACATTTAGTAAGCCACTCATCAACGTCATTTGCTTGGATAATATGTAAAATTGTAGGTAGTTGACAATTTCTGGCATGTCTGTGTCTTGCACATTCCAGTTTGCTCCCTCTTGATCATCACTTCCGGCCAAAGTTTACACCAAGATTTTTGGAGTGTGTTAGGTTTCATTTCATTCCATGACTCGGCTATTGAGTAAATTGCATCTTCGATGCTTATGGATTTCATGGCTTCAAAAAGACTACAGCCCAATCCTGTTTTTTCTAAAATCGAGCTGATGTATTTTCAGCGATAATGCCTTTTCAGCCACTCAATCACGCCTTGAGCCATTGGTTGTATCAGAGAAGTTACAGTGGGTCGAAGAAATGCAACTTTTATTTTGTCTTTTACCAATTATTCTTCAGAGGGATATGAAGGAGCATTATCCAATAACAACAGAGCACGAACAGGAAGCTTTTGGGTCTTTAAGTTTTTTCCAACAGCAGGCACAAATTCGTCAAAAAACCACAACTTAAAAAAATTACAGTCCATCCAAGATGATTTTTGGCTGCGGTAATAAACTAGTAACGATGATAAATTAATGTTCTTTAACACCCTTGGCTTTTTAGACTTGCCAACGACAAAAGGCGGAGAATTGTGTGTACTGTTAGCATTGCTGCAAGTAGCAACGATTAACCTGTCTTTGGCAATTTTGGATCCCATCACGGTCTCATTTGATGCAGCAAGTGTTTTTATCAGTAAGATTTTATAGTTTAGTCCAGTTTCATCTAAATTATAGAGTTTGTCACGTCTTAATTCATTTTTTTCTACATTTTTTTTTTTAATTTCAAAGAAAACTCTTTTGATGTCTCGTCATCAGCTATAATTTTTCACCTGATATTACGCAATATCTAACGCCATGACGGGTTTTCCACCGATCTAACTAACTTTCACTAGCTGTGAACTCACCTTCAACTTTCAATTTTTGGTGCAGAATTAATGCCTTTTCTTTGATAATAGGCCTAGATAGCCGTGTTCCTTTCCTACTTTTTTGGCAAAACCTTATCCATAACACGTTGTCTAGCAATTCTAGTTTTGGATTTTTTTTAGTGATTTCTCGCCATCTACCATCACCGTAAAGGATTCAATATCATTTCTATTTTTCCTCCAGTCCTTTATTGTAGTAACTCCCACATTGAGTTCCTTAGCAATTTTTTGGAGTGATTCCCTCTTGTCCAGTCTCTGTAGCACTTTTAATATTTCATTTAAAGTAACAGTAGTGTGTTTAAATTTTACTCTTGACATAATGTATGTAATGCCAAAACTACATACATAAAACACAATCCACACACGAGTAATTATCACCCTAGACGCCGGCTCCCCGAGGCAGCAAAACAACTGACTAGTAAACAATGACGTGTCAACAATGGCCGACCAGTCATCAACAAGTCAGTGCATGCATGCTCTTGAGCTTCAATTGGACCAACTGGAGCGTCCGACTAGTCGAGGATGGACTTGAGAGTTTCTACTGGTTATGTACATGTTATTACAGGGCATAGTAAAAAAAAAAAAACCCACTTTAGACATGTGATTTCAGCAGTGACCTGGCTTGTGTTTAAAGCTCACCTATGATTCCTGGGGCCCCCAGCACAGATACATCACTGGTCTCAATTCTCGCAACTTGAACTAGACCTATCACCACCTTCTCGAAATGCACCTTAGAGGTGAAAACATCTTGGAGTGCAGAACCCAACAAACGCATGTAGCCAGTCACCAGGCTTAAAGCGGCCAGCTGCTCACTTTCTCCTGAGGACAAAAGTATGAGCAATTTTGACCATTAAAACAATATATGTTGTAGTAAGCTTCAGATTCTTAAGAGGCTACTATATACCTTGTGTTCTAAATTTGCAGTGCCCAGACAGGTGGCTGAAAGGAGTGCAAAGGGGTGTGAAGGAGGACTGGTTCATGGTAGAGGAGGAGAGGTGGTTGGAAGAATAGAACCGTTGGAGAGGCTTATGTTCCAAACAGACCCGGCCAGTGGTTGGAAACTGTTCATGATAATTATGATGATTAATATATAATCTAAAGTGTATTTATTTTAACACCTGCTGTCCGCATGACACGTGGAAGGTCTGCAGCCGCCTGGTACAAGTTTTCCCTGAGAGTAGTGCTGAGTTGTGGAGATTGGGCCAGGTGGGAAAGGACCTCCTTGCTGGTTGTGGCCACTCTGTCGTCATCGTCCTCCGCACCGATTACCACTACCTCCAACAAAGGAAGAAGGGCTGGAGACAAGTTCCTGCGGCAGATAAACCCCAGGAGTATGGTAGTGTGTCTTACTTTGAGCCAGGAATTTAATGTTTGTTCATTGATTTGTTCAATGAAACTTAAACTTTATAGCTAGAGATGTCAAGATTCTTGTTTTTATTGATTCTGACAGTTAAATTTTAACTTTGATTTTTAAATTCTCAATTCCTTAACAATTACTACTTCAATCTTTTTTCCATACATCCAACTTCACAGCAAAAAATTTCATTTATTTATATATTAAACCTTAATGTGGTTGAAAAATACAACCTAAAATGTGTAGATGGTAAGATAAATTAAATGAAATGGCAATATTTAGATCATGCTAAATCTCCAGATCCTGAAAATCATGTGTACATTTTCTATCTGATAAGTGAAACAACAAATGAAAAAATATTTTGTTAGCACTACGTCTTAATACCCGTTCTGGTTACATGCTTATGAACTAATTCAATGATGGTTTTAGGGATTATAGAGGTTATATTTATAAGAAATGCACCCACATTTGTGTGGAGGGAGAGTGAAAAACCAATTTGAAAAACAACCTTTAGTACATCAAACCAAGATTTAAATCTTGATCTACTTGTCATCGGTATTCTTAGTCTACTGCCCGGGTAGTGCATTAGACCACACGGCCACCGTAGTGGGTGAAATTACTGCGCCACAGAAAATCTTATACACCAGCTACAATGCGACTTTTGCATTGCTGAATACATTGACCTCCCCACAATGACACTCAGACAATGAATGAATGATCATCGTTTTGATACTAGCCACCACAACCCTGACAAACCAGTAGCACTTCATGCCCAAACACATTATTCATATTTTCACTCATGCCATCAGACTAGAGTTATACAAGCCCTCCCCAATAATTGCAATGCTTCCCAGCTTTGTAGGTGGGGACTTGCTCACCAATATATTTACCAAATCCAGGCACCCCCCATGCTCTCAACCTTAAATAACCATCTCTCCTTTCCTTCCAAGCAGTTCTAATATAACCAGTAAGTAATTTCTATATAAACAATAATAACAGATAGTATAATTTAATTTAGTAAGCAAATAATTAAATATAATATAAATACAACATTCTATCCCTTTACAAAGAATAAAGCCTACTTAGTTAGAGGAACAAAAATTTGTGACTTTTTGGTGACCTTTTTTGACCACAAAATACCTTCGGGGGCATATAGCCCAAACGGTCAGTAAGACACGATGCAAAAAAAAAATTCCTTCGGTAAACGGTCGAACATTATATTGTACATTGGGTCTAGATATTATAATAAAAAACACCTTGGAGTAGGGCAGAGGCTAGTTCCAAATGTTTCTTACCTTTTCCATGAATTTTCCCTCCATTCAACCCACTGTGGTTTATATCAAATTTCGATTTATAAAATGTACAATAAGCCTTATACTGGTCATCTTCAACAAGGCTCAACCACTTTGAGTATTTATTTTCTTCAACAGTAAGCCAAAACTCTTTGAACGAACATTTATTTACCAGGCATCTTTTAACCGATTAGCCTAAACTTCACATATAAAATCTTTGAGTGCCCCCCAAAAAAATTATGGATTTTTTTGCAACACATGATTAAAAAATAATTTAGGCCTAATATTTTATGTGCCCATTAGACAACAAAAATCATTTTAAAAATTGGTAAATTTCAACTGTTTTGAATGAATGGTCTTTAAAATTAAATGAATTATGTCAAGGATTAAATATTAACACTAATAATATTATTTTATATTTTATATTTTATAAAAAAAATACGCCATATTTCTCTGCAAAAACTATTGCTATTTGTTGCCAACATTAATTTGAAATTATAATATACATTTTACACCGCCTTCAAATTGCAGTCGGATCACTGAAAGTGTAAAAAATTGATAATTGCCGCCAACATCTTGATCCAGATCCACAACACAGATGAACGCCCGGTTTCTGTAGAAAATGTCCTGGTATTTTCCCGTATCATCTACAAAACCTGAATTCCAATTCATTCACTTGAAAACNCCCCCCCCACGAGACAAGTATCATGCCAAATTAATATTTAATACAAGATGGCGAAAGTTAACCTTGTCGTTGGAATCCCAAACAAAACAATCAAGAAATTTCCGACTGGCGCGTGCCATCACTTGTAGTGGATAGCGCTATCTTTGAAGCATTCACGTTGTTACGATGTGTGGGAAATTCAAACTAAAATTATTTTCGTGACTTTATGATAAAAATATTAAAAATTCATGACTTTTTCGACCTTTTTTGCAATTAGTGACTTTTTTGTGACTTTCGTGACCAAGTAGACACCCTGTAAGAGCTTGTAGAATTTATATTCATTTTGTAATGATTATGTTTTGGACTCCTCGGTTATATTCAAAAAGTCATGGATGAAGTGTATTTTTCCTTAAAGAACTGTATGTAAAATATCCTTTTATTACTTTATCTATGGAGAATCATGCGTTTTTAGAAATAATTTCAATACCCCACGCATTAATTATTATTTTTAGTAAAGATCAACTCCGATGTATTTAGAAAAATCATGTAACGTGCTGGCTCCCTCCCCCCAATAGGAAGCTAGTCTTCACAACATCAGGTTGCCAGGAGTTTTTATATTAGTTAGTTTTGACACTGCTGACAAGGGGTCCAAGAAGCAAGGGTTAAGTCATATATGAGTAATTTGTGTGTATGAATCTATACAGTGTCAGCAACACAGAGTAATACAGTAATATAACAGTGCCATCAACAAAGATTAATACAAGAACTTCATAATAACACAGTACACCATAATATAGCAGTGCCAGTAACATAAATCTATACAGTGGACAGAAATACACAAGAACTCTGTAATAACACAAAGATGACAGTGCGAGTAATATATTAATAAGTAGTAACATAAATCTACACAGCACACAGTAATCAGAACACAGAACATGTAATATCACAGAAAAACAATCTTGAATCAACGAGAACTGTATCATTTTATATAATATCTTCAGTAACAAAGGTGTAATCATTTAAATAAATTGTGTGCAAAATTAAAAGTCTTGCTCATTTCATAAGTATAAGTATCACGGATAATCAGGTAAGATAACTGTGTAGCAAGTGCGTAGTATGGCATATACGCATCATCATCATAAAACCCAGATATCATTAAAAAATAGTGCTCAATCACAGGCAATATCAAATAAAGTCCCATATTACTACAATAGGGACCCTATCGCATACCGATATCATAATAAATAGATCCCAATCGCGGGGCAATAAACCCAATATCATAATAATTGATGCCCAATCGCAGGGCAAATATCAAATCAAAACCCGTATCGTTATAATTTGTCATATTTCTGTCCATTTGTTTGAGAGTCCTTACCAGATAGTTAATTTTTAATTTTACATATAGTGAAATCAGAGAATTGTAAAATAAAAATATCAATATTTGATGGCCGAGGATGTTTCTTGTGTGTCACTGTTTCCTTTTTAGGTTTAAATTAAAATGGCCATTTAGGTCAAGATCTGACTAAAATGTTCTGTATGGTGACAGACTGACCCACCGCTCACTCAATGGACTGACCAGTGACCCACCGCTCACTCAATGGACTGACCAGTGACCCCCCATTCACTCACTGTACTGACCAATGACCCATCGATCACTCACTGGACTGACCAGTAACCCACCACTCACTCACTGGACTGACCAGTGACCCACCACTCACTCAATAGATTGACCAGTGACCCACCACTCACTCACTGGACTGACCAGTGACCCACCGCTCACTCACTAGATTGACCAGTGAACCACTGCTCGCTCACTGGACTGACCAATGACCCACCGCTCACTCATTATTCCATTCAATATAGAGTTGACAAATGAATGAGAGCAATAGAAAAATGGTGACCAAATGACCATCTGCTCATGCACTGATCTATTAAATAAAAGAAGACCCAGTTAACGACTATAGCTCTCTGCTCACTTGATCCATCCCATTTATGAATGAACGAGAATGAGAGAAAAATGGTAAATGGAATGACCGATAATGTGAGAAGATCCGGTGAACGACTAGCTCTCTGCTCACTCGTTGATCCATTCCATTTATGAATGAATGAGAGTGAGAGAAGGGTGGTAAATGAACAGTGGAAACTCAAATGATCTTGATCCATTGTTTGGACGAATGAATGAGAATGAGAGATTGTTGGTGAGTTGGTATACTGCCAAACAAAATACCAATGGTTTGAAGAGGAACATGTGAAAGCAATGTGCTGATAACCGAGGCTAGCCGAGCTGAACCAAACATTAAACGAAGCCCCTGAGAGAGTAGACAAAGATAACAAATGAGCGATGGCTCATTTAAACCAAGATCCGAATAGTTCATTCTTTTTTACTGTTTCGTTCATATTGACCCGTTCGTTCATGGATGACACACACATCTCTATTTTAATTAAACGAATTAACATTCGAGAGTCCCATGGGGCTTGTATGTGTTTCTATGTTCTAGATGTGTGTATTTAATATTCATATATATATTTGATGTTTATTAATAAACTATACTTATGATCTAGTCTTAAAGTTCCCTTTTAAATTTATAATTTTCTTAGCTATTCAAAGGTAGCTCCCTTGGCCATATGCCTTCACAACCTACCCCATAAAGGTAGCGCACTTGCCGGTTGCCTTTATTCCTCTACTTTGAAGGTAGTGCCCTTGGCCTGATACCTTTATCATTTCCTCCCTTTGCCCACGACTACATTACTCACTCCAAGAGAAGAGGAAGGAAAGGGGGAAAGAAGACAGAAAAGTCTGCCGATGCCGGATACTCATTTACCCATAACTCTCTTTTCCCTCCTCCTCCAATCACTTCTACTTGCTCTCGTCCCCAATACACCCGTACTGAGACCCCCCTCTCTAGCCTACCCTCAGACCCCCATCAATGACTCTCCATCTCGATAACTTGGAACCAGATGAAATGGGATTTTGCCGACATCCTACAACAAGAAATATCGGACAAAGACTCCGAAGAAGACAACTTTTCCCTAAAGGCCAACGTACCTAATAATTTCAGCTACCACTTCCCCTCAGCATCTTCACTAACTCTATATCTTACATCGACCTCCCCCCCTCCCCCGGAGACTAACACAAGGTGGCGCCCAGCATGTCAAGGAGATATCAAGGTGTGTCAGAAACCTGCTATAAAAATAAGTGCCCTTGAAGTAGGGGTGGTCGGGCAGCAAATATTTGTACCGGGCGGGCATTACAAACTTGCACTTAGGTACGGGAAGATTCGGGCGGGCATTTCATTTTGCGAACAAATTTGTCACAGGCCTATTAAATTTCAAATTACAAGTTAAAACAGTCACATTTGATTTAAAAAAAAACTGAAATGGTTGGTTTATGCTCAAGAATGTATAGTTATTACTAGAGCAGATTTCACTATTCTTTGTGAAAGTTCTGTTGGAGCACAACCAGTTCCTTTACATTTTTTTCAAGCAATTGCTCCCTCCATCAAGTACAAACATTTCCAGCACTTGAAAAACCCGTTTGCTTTTCACTTGTGTGGCAGGAATAGGTAAGTGTTTCAAAACTATAGGTTTGAGTGACTACATAACTGCAACTAAACATAAAAAAAATTGAAATGATACAGGATGCACGAAACTTGTAACATACATAAATCAAAAACGTGTTTACTTGAAGCAAAATGGCTGTTTTATATTTAATGTTCATTTGATGTGTACTTTTTTATTTATATCCTAACAAATCTGGCTAGTAATAATAAATTAAAGAAATATGAAGAAAACCAATTTAAATTAAGTTTTTGCAAAAATAGGGCCTAAAAATCTCAATGTGGAAATGTTGAATTTGTTATGTTGTTGGCAATGACAGAGAAAATTAAATTGTAGGAATCTTGATTTCGCTATGTTGTAGATTTGTAAGTTGGGAGAAACATTATCATAGTTTTGTTGAAAGCAAACACAAAAATTTACAAATTAATAAAAACTAATACCTTTTTTTTCATATGAGTTGAATTGAAATAATTCAACTATGAATATCAGTTAAAAACTTTTTTTTTTCTAAGTTTGAATTGGAGGTTAGTGCTAACTTACCAAGTTCTTGAGATGCCCGATTAAAATACAGGCATAAAAAATACTCGCCCGACATCCCAGGATTTTTAGGTGCCTGATCACCTCTACCTTGAAGTGTAAGAAGGGCTGTAGAGGGTGTGCATAGTACTCATAGTTATATATGCAAGAGGAACATGAACATTAAATCTAACAGAGAAAAAGAGTTTTTGAGAAGCATGGGTAGATACCACAAGAAGAAACAGGATTAGGAATTAATTTTTTTGGACAAGAGTTGAGGTGCAGCAAGTACATGAAATAGTAGAGGAAGCATGAATGAGATGGTGTGGTCATGTGATGAGAATGGAAAAGGAAAAATCCAAAAAAGAATGATGGAGCTGAAGTACGTAGGATAAAGCTCACAAGAGAGAGCAAGAAAGAGATGGGAGGGAATAATAACAGCAAGTGTGTGAGTGAGGGAAGAAGAATATAAGAAAATAAAGTAGTAACAAAGGTATGAGGATAAATTAAGATGGAGACATTCTACTAGATTGACAGAGCCATGAGTTGGAAACAAATGATGATAATGATAATATAGATGTGGCAAAACATGCTGTTTCCTTGATGGTAAAGAGTTGTCAGAACTAGGGTTGTTGCCGTCCTTACCATGAGCAGTGTGTGAGGACATGGTCACACATTTGGACCAGCTCCAGCCTCACTCGCCAGTGGTCACTGTGTTGTACCCGCACAATCACCTGGGTTTGAGCCAAAAGCTTCCTGGCGGATGCTTTTAACCACTTGGGGGATCTTTGTTCCTGTGAGTTTAGCAAGATTTCCATCCCCTCCTTGCTATTCGGCTGTAGTCTTAAACAATGACATATAGTTCAGTTACACTCACAAAATATTGCTAGAGTCAAATAGTATTTTTATTGTTAAAATTCATTTAAAAAAAAGGCAATTTGGTAATGTTTTATACATGCAGGAATTTAATTAATAATCGTGCAAATTTTCAAGCACAGTAAGATTCTATGTTGAAAATAACATGTAAAGATATTAATAAAACCATATTTATATGTTTTAAACACAGTAATAGATTTATATTATGATAAAAAATTGACTTTTTCAACAAACAAAATTATGTGTGGCTCTTATAGAAGTAATATAAATGTGAAATAGATTTTTTTAGATCTACGGCCTACTACCTGATTAGATTATTACATATATACTAATTATGCTAATGAGTTAGGGATGAAGAAAGTTTAATTTAAAGGAAGTGTACCAGCACTTGTGTGGAGGGATAGTGAAAAACCATAGTGGAAAAAACACCCTCAGTACACCCGACTGAAATTTAAACTCCGATCTTCTCGTCATCAACAGTCAAGTCTAACATGAAAGTGACACCTTAGATCATGCAGCCATAGAAACCGGAGGGGAATAATTAGGTTTCTAAAATTGTGTATTTATTTTGCTATGTACTTCATATTCTTACAGAAAACGATTAAATTGTGTGCGTGAACAATTATTTGCCAACCACAACATGTGTTATTTATAGCTGTTGAGGGTAATGCAAACTTGATTTTATCCAGACGTGTTATATGTTTCGTAATTTTACACCTTTACACCCCTAGTCCACTTCATGGTCTTCCCCTTAGGCGCCTACTAAATCAAGGTTACAATTGAGGCTTCTCTAAGTGGGTGGAGCCACACATAACATGAGCTTCCACTTGAATGAGCTATTTAATTACATTTTTATAAATGTAATTAAATCAAAGTTATTTTAGGTATGGATTAGCTTTGTGCGATTTGTTTGGTTAAAAAATAATCTTAAATGTGTTCAGATATACATTTTCAACTAGTATTTAAATTATTATAAGTCGTCAAGCCTCCATCTACTTCTTTCCCCTTTATTTGCTGTTATCTGATCCCATAGCCTTACTGATCTCCCTTTTTGTCTTTTCCCTATATACTCTCATTCTCTTAAGTATAATTTTCTTTTCCATCCTCAATACATGACCATACCATTTCACCCTTGCTTTCTCCACTATCTCATGTACTCCCTGTACCCCCACTCTCGCTCAGACAACTTCATTCCTAATCCTGTTTATCCTCGTGACAGATAGCATGGCCCTCACAAACCTCATTCCCATGGCCTCCACTTTCCTAGTCTCTCTTACATTCACTGTCCACTACAGGTACATAGTCCACCCTATACAGCACTTCTCTAAACTTTAAGAGCACTTCTATTCTCCAAAGTAGGTATCTTACACACCTCTGGAACTACTCCCCCTGCTATCCTCTTTTTATTAGCTCCTCTTTACTCACAGCCTTCACCTCAATCACGCTTCCCAGATATTTTACACTTTGTACCTTTCTCAGCTCTACTCTAAAGAACTTAAAGCTTTACAAAGCCTTATCCTCTTCCTTGTCATAACTATTACTTCAGCCTTCTCCATGCTAGATTTAAATCCACACTCGTTGACATACTCATTCCATTTGTGTTATCTTTTCCTGTACTTCCTCTTACTACTCCCCCAATACAACCTAGTCATCAACAACTATCACGGGCTTCATTCTTTCCTGAAGGCCATGCTGTTAGCTGATGACTTGATGGTATTGGAGGAGAAGGAAAAGTAACTAAAGAAACATCTACAAGAATTGAATGAGGAAGTAATTTAATATATCTTAATCGATAAATTTCATAATAATCTAAACATAATAATTGCAGTGTGTTCAAAACTATCAACAAGAGTTTTTTTAAGAGTTTGATTTTGATGTTAAAAGTGGCAGACAGAATGCTTACTTTGGTGTACCATTTCCCTGATCAGGGGTGTCTAGTAGCTCCTCATCCAAGCTCCAATTAGTCTTGTGATCTTGACTGTGATGTCCTACAATTCGATCATCAAACACCAGGGCCACCACGCGTCCCCACGCCCGCAGACACATCTGCAACACAAAGTGCCTGTTTTGAAACCGCAGGGCCAACAAAAGTCACTACACATATCTGCAACATAAAGTGTCTACCCTCGAAAATCAGGACATCCATTAATACCCTCAACTGCAAACATATCTGCAACATTGACATTAATTCAGTGTTATGAAAGGTTGAGTAAGAATTTTCATCATAAGTTAATGGCACATATTTTCATTTTAATATATTTTTACATGAAACTTTTATATGATTAAAAATTATATTTGTTTGAAATTAATAATAGAAGCCTAGTTTGCCTTCAAGGAGGTCCCTTCTCTTGAAAATTTAGTGGAGCTGACACTTGATTGTATCTTCAAGCTTTCAAGAAAGAAAATTTTAGTAAAACAGATGTTTAACAATCATAATTAGGGATGGGCCGGAATGACTTTTTATTTCAGGATGGGAACGGGACGGGAAGTTAGTCAAAATATCGGGATTCGAAACGGGAAATTTTAAAATTACCCTTCAGAATAGTCTTATATTAAAAATATATTGATTTCTAAACTAATATGGTAGGACTTGTTAAAGCTATAATAATAATAAAAAAAACCTCTTCGGTGGCTGCATGGTTTAAGGCCCCACTCTCGCTATAGACTAGACTATTGATGATGGGTATATTTAGTTTGAATTTGGCCGTGTGTATTAAGGGTAGTTTTTCTTTAGTGGTTTCCCACTTTATTCACGCAAATGCAGGCACACCTCTAAATTAAATTTTCCTCATTCCTAACACACTATATACTTCATTCACGGTAAGAGTTTACCTCTGAAAGGTCTTTTTTCCTACCAATATCCTACTATATAATAGATTTCTGGTAGGGAAAAAGGCCTTTCAGAGGTAAACTCCTACCGTGAACGAACTTTAGTAATTACTACATAGGTGTATAACCGAAGCAAGTAATAAAATCTGGAGCTAAAAAAAATTGCTTAAGGTAGGAAAAACAATAAAAATTAACACAGTAAAATTAATAGAAGTGTGTGCAAATGGCATTTTTTTTATCAAATCAAATATAAAAATTTTGAATTAATCTCAAGGTTTAAATTAGGAGGGATAGCCAGCACACTTATCTCGGTGATACTGGAGTAGAAATTGTTTAGATAGAACACTAAAAAACACACACACACATTTTTAAGGACAAGCTTTCACTGTCACAGACAGTTTAATCAGGTCCAGAAAGTATACTGATGTACTTGGTTGAACTGCAAGTGTTTTTTAGTGTTCTATCAAAACAATTTCTACTCCAGTATCACCAAAGTAAGTGTGCTGGCTATCCCTTCTAATTTATACCATGATTTAGCCTAGTGCTCTATTTGGAATTAATATCAAGTAATAAAATTAATAAAATAGTTAATTTTATTACATTTTTAATGAAAATTATTTTTATTAGTTAATTTCTTTTGAAAATGGTGTTATATATTTAATAATTTGCACAGGGAAAAATATACTACAAAACATAATGTTTGGCACCTCTTCAATTTGCTCTAAGTATGAAACTGGAAAATATTATCTAGGTTTAAAAGTTACTTTTCTTAAATGTTCTCTCTAGATTTGACACCCCTTATACTAAGTTTGCTAAATAACAAAGAAGAAGACTGTCTACAAGAGATTAACAGTGATGAAACAGGAGTAATTGCCAGAACATGAGCTCCACCCTTTGTTTTATTTATTGGAGCATTATGTTTTGTTTCCCGCCTGAAACATTTCGGGAAAGGGTCAATCCCGCCCAACCAACGGGAATAGATCAATTCCCGACATTTTCGCAAGGGTTCGGGATCCGGTCCACCCCTAGTCATAACTAAGCCTGTGTGAAGCATGGAAATCATGGATTTGAATATGCATCTAGCTAGGATTTGTATTTGGCTTGAAATTATGAATCTTAGTACTTGAAAGGTTTAAATTGTATCCACATAGTTAAAATCCAAATAGATATCAAGTTTGGATTAGATGTAATTTAGTTTGAAATTCAAATATAGAAATTAAACTTTTTTATATAGAAATTAGTGTAGTTCCATTATTTAACTTGACCATAAACCACTTAAGAATTTCATAATAATAATAATCTATTTACTATTTAAGCATCCTTTTGATGGCCTTATTTATATAATGAACTCAATTCAAAATATTTATTTAATTCAGTCCAATATCCAATTTAAATTTGATTAAATAAGAATAAAAGCTTAATTATAAATTTTTTGGAGTGTGGGAAAAATTCAACCTGAATATAAAAAAAATATTTTCAAAACCAAATCAAAGTTTGAATATAATTTTTAAATAGTTTTGTGCTTGAAAAAATATTTTATTGTGCTTATTTTTATAGCTTTTTGCATTAAAATAACTTAGAAAATGTTTTATTAAACTATTATTTTTAATATTTCATACTCATTATTATCGACTGTTTCCAGCCAGTGGACGGGTCAGTTTAGTATAATACCTCCTTTCTTCCTCATTTAATTGCTTCCATTCTTCTCCTCTCACTTGCACACTGTAATCTGCTCCTCCCATCTCTATCTTTCCCTCTAATTACCATCTGACGCTCTTCCTTAAACTTGTCCTTTTCTTCTGCTGGGCACTCCACTTGTGGGGCATACACTTGTATTACCTCCACCTTTTTTCTTCTATCTGTTATTGACAATCTTTACTATCCTGTCATTCGTCACTACCGCCTCCCCCCTTCTCTTACTAAAAAACTTACTTCATTTTTTCTCCCTTCTCGTTTCCCATCTAATGCAAAATGCAGCCTTTCCTTAATTCACTGGTGCCGCTCCCTCTGCACTTGGTCTCACTCAGACCCAAGATATCCACTCTCTTCTCAACCATCATGTCCACAATCTCCTCCACTATTTCAGTCAGTGTGCCAATGTTCAGAGTCCCTAATCATAATGGTTGTCAACCATGTTTTTAATCCTACAATTTACTTTATTTTCTCGAATGCTTTGGTTTTTTTGGCCACCGGCTTACTAAGCTGGTTGTGACCTAAACCTGGGTAGCAGGGCTGCCGCTTATAGGTCCTCTGGTAGACCTTATCTTGGTGGTAGCCTTTCCTAATTGAGGTTACAGGTTCTGATGATGACTTAGTTCATAATCACCAACCCTCACAGTCCCAGCCCCCCAAGCTGGGAGGCAATTGGCCAGACCCTGTTCCAATCTTGATATTTTCCCTGACCAGTCCCCTGGTTTCGTTCTACACTGATATATTAAATTACTATCACAATGCAATTCAATTAAATAAGATACTTTCCTATTAATGTTAATTTTTAATGTACATTTAAATTGACAGATTATAAAAAGGCCCTATCTTATAAGTTGCACCAAAGTGTAACACATCAAAGTAGGCTTGTTACCTTTCAAGGTAAACAGAGTGTACATAACATCTCAGAATGGCAATAAATGAACATAAATATAGTATTTTAGGAGTCAATATTTTTATCGGCAAAGCTTATTAACTGTCTATGCTGGAATTTTTATTCAAAGCAAAGTTGAAGCTATATATTTTTCGAAGATAGGTTAAAGTTTCAAAGCTTTGCACACCCGTACAAAACTTTGATTTTAAAAAGGTTAGTTATATCAAATTTTGGATTTGAATTCAAATTCAATTCAAATTCAAATCAAATTTGATTCAAATTACTAGGCAAAGATTTGAATTTGATTCAAAATTGAAAATCTTGGATTCGCACAAGCTTAGTCACAAGTATACCTTTGATTTATTTAGTTACTAGATTGTCTTCCAATTGGATTAGTCTTGTCTTTCAATTATGAATGTACCCTTCACTTAGCCTAAATGGTTGCAAGCTTACATAGCCTAGTTCTACTATGGTTAAACTTATACAAGAGGAAAGTAATGAAGTACAAGGTAAGGCTGTTTGTTACCTTTAAAGGTAAATTGAGTGTACACACAAAGGATTGTTTTATGTGTCTTACTGCACATAGGACTATCCTTAGATTAAACTCTTCTAAGGCCACAGAATGACGATGATGTATAGTAAGGAAACGTATCAGCAAAGAGAATAACTATTGAAGGGAAAAGTGTCCCAAAGGGTCTTGAATTGGATTCAACCCTTTGTATCGTGAGTGAGAGTTAATCATAATGGCATTGAGATGACTGGCTGTAAAGCCACTAAGAGGATTGGCCTACCTGTATGAGGCGATGCCCCACTTTATAGTCCCCTGTGGCCACCTTACAGAGTCCACCAATGATTCCAGGCACCACCAGGGTGATGAGATCCCCCACCTGTTTACGAAAAACGATGTCATTGAAGTTGGTGTCATCCTCCACCTGACATGTGACCAAAATATTGTCCACACACGCCAGCCTGTAAACAAGCAATGCAGTGTAGCTATCTTCAATCTCTAAAATATTATACCTAAGGTGAATAATGAGAGAGAGTGTATTATAATAATAATAATATTATTTATTTTTATTATTTTTATTTTTATTTTTATTATTATTATTATTATTATTATTATTATTATTATTATTATTATTTAAGGAAAACCTCTTTTCGCTTCTTTCAAATATATTATGATTATTAATAATAATTAATTAATAAATACAATACCGTACAATACAAATTACAGACTATTAAAATTTATATATTAATTTCAAGCTTAGCGATATTCATTATCATTACAATTCTAGAGACATTACAGAAAATATAGTTAATGTGCCTCTTAATGTGTGTATAGAATATAGAGCTGAAAGCGTAAAATTGTAGATAACTAAGGTAAAATTATGTAAATTACATAACTAATGATAGGCTGTTTCATAAAATAAACTGTTTGCTATATAAATAAGATGTTAATCTGACACAATGGGTATTTTTATTTGAAGATTATTGATACACCTAGACTAAAGTATACTTTTATAACTAGATGATAGTATCAAACAAATTGTGTAGTCGAGTATTAAAAAATCACAGGGATCTTCTTCTGTTGTTATTTCTATTAATAATCTTAAAACGATTAGTATTATTACAGGGTTGCCACTATTTTCTTATTACCAAATTCCCTGTGTTTTCCAGGTTTTCCAGAGGAAATTTTCATTTTTCCAGACACCTAATAGATATTATAAATATAATTATGGAGCCATTTAATTTTGTTTTAAAGAAAATTTAGAAATGAAGAGTGGTAATTGTCATTGGAAGCATGTTTTATTGTGCAAGAGAAACACATGTTTAAGAATTATTTTTGGAAAAAGGATGAGAAATTAATGAAAAAATTTCTAGAAGGAAAAATTGGTTATATTTTCTGTCTACCCTAAATGGAATGAAAAAAAAGGAAATACCAAAAATACGATTTTGAGTTTAAATCTGGTATCTATTTTTTTTATAAGAATGTATTACTTTGTTTAGAAAACATGTTAACCAATCTTAATTATTGCTTATGTACTAAGGAGTAAACTTTATTAGCGGGGGTGAGTGAAGGAAGCCGAAAAGGCGGNAACTTTATTAGCGGGGGTGAGTGGAGGAAGCCGAAAAGGCGCGGCATTTGCCGAACGAAAACGAGTCGTCTCAGTTGCACTCAGGACTTATCTCAAGCTGATGAGGTGCTGGCAAGCATAGTCATAATATGAGATGTGTTCCAATCAGACTGCTCAATTCTCCAGTTACAAATTTTAGTCTATATTATTCCTACTATTTTAAGCTTGCAAGCACTGTATTGCCCAATTTCACTAACAAATTCCAGTAAATTCTAGCTTTTTGGTGAAATTCCCTGTGTTTTCCCGGTTTTTTCCAGACACAAACAAATTCCCTGTCTTTTCCCGGTTTTCCCTGTTTTCCAGGTGCGTGGCAACCCTGTATTATTACTATCAGTACTAATATTAATAGCTGACTTCTGGATCGTCAAGAATAATATAATATAAGGCTAATTTAAATTTGAATTTTGATGAATGTCTAATATTTTAGTCCAATGAGTTCCAAATCTTTGCACCATTCCAATGAAAGCTTTATTTCATAAAACAATTAGTTTTAGTTTTTGGTACGATTCTTTTTTTTTTTCTTATTTCTGTTCAATAAGCTTTGATTAACCTATTTAAAATCTAAGCAAGTTGAAGTATTTATACCATGGATGATATCATATATAAATACTAATATCTTATATTTAATTAGCTATCTCATATTTAAGAATCAAAGTAATCTAAACAAGGGTGTACTATGTATGTGCTTTGAAATCTGAACAAGTTATAATTTTGACCATTTTCTTCATTAATAATACCAGTGGTTGAAGATGGTTCAAGTAAACCCCCAAATTTCAATCCTGTAAAGAATGTGGGAGTAGACAAGTGTGAAGTACAAATTTCTTATTATCGATACTGGAAAAATATATCTTAGCATAGAGAAAACACCAATATAATTGGAGATGATGATGATGATGATAATGATGATGATAATGATGATGATGATATGATTTTATGTTTCTTTATTAACAACAAAGCATCTTACTACCCGTCCGAAATGTATGCTTTAAACTACACTTATATGGGAGGGATGAGGAAGATATAGAGTTTTAGAGTAAATATACCCACATTTGCATGGAAGGAACGTGGAAGACCATTTAGAGAAAATTTTGCTATAGTACATCTGGCCGAGATTCAAATCTCGACCTCTCTTTCACTGACAAACCAGACTTGATGAGTTTGACATTTAGTTTGTGTGCCCACCAATGCAAGTTTTTTGTTTTTATTGTTTGGTGATAGTGAATGCTCATGACTCCACCTGAGACCCCCCTCGTTCCCTCCCAATTATAGTAATTTAAACCAGATTAAGAGTTAGTTACACCTTGCCTGGTAACAACCCATTTGAGACCCCTTGTCAACTGTTATTCCAACAGCAGATATTTGAAGATCCTTAATGCTGAATTTTACCTGAGAGCTTTAAGCCTCTCTGTCTGTAGCAGTTGCATGCAGATGTAGATTCCTTGCCCCAACTTAGGCACATTCTCCTTCTGGTACATTTGATCAAGGACATTCGCTGTGGTGCTCCTCAGCACCTGTGTGGCGCATTGTACCACACTCAGCTTTAGTTCCTCTGACACAGACGCCACTGAAACAAGCAAGAAGACCAACAAGTCAAAACACCCTCTATTACTATACCACAGCCTTTGATCAACTCTTTTGATTCTTTAACTCTCTTTCTTCCAGTCCATTACAGTAATTCAAATCTCTGGCTTTTCATGTTTTTATGAGTAAGCATCTACTTTTCAATTATCATTTTGGATTTATAATAAGCTTTGTAGGTACATGTTTGTTTAAAAGAGAAATTTGGCTCTCCAAGGTGTCAAATGGGAAGGAGAACCAAACCATCCCTTTAATATGTAAAACTGGGTTTATATAAGACATATTCACACATAGTGTTTTTTCAAAACCCATTATTAAAGTAAATAAGAGGACTAAGGGTGTGAGCACATCATTAGTTGATCAATGGTTTGGCCTGCTCTCTTTTATGGTTACTACTTAAAATCTGGTATGTATGTTAAAATAAAGGTTACACTGATAAATCTAAATTATTCTCTAAACAAATAGGTTTCTTTCAAAAATTGTTACAAAAAAAGGAGTCGCCGTCGTCATTATGAAATTTTAATGTCATTTAGCTATGTTGCACTGATGTGACCTAGTGCAATTATTTAAAGTTTACTACCTGAGGGCATGTTGGCCAAACAATGTCTCTTTCCAAATATCTTATTTAAAATCGCTTGAAACTTATAGTGTATAAGCTTACCCATAGAAGGTTGTGATGGATCAAAGATCTGAAGAAACACAAAGACATACAACTTGAAGAGTTGCTCCAAATGCAAGATCTCTGTCTTCTCGACCACATGCCTAATGCCGTTGATTAGTTCAACCTTAATTTCTGACCTGAAAAAAAATGTAGGCTAGTTTCTTTGTACCAAGATTACAGAAGAATGTTTTATTTGTTTTCAAGTATTTAAAAGTTACCAGCAACTTAAACCTCCTTATTATAGTCAACTTTTAACCCATACATACACTGCAGGTAATCAAGTCTAGGAGACAGTTTCATAGTCAGACTTGGTACGCCGCAAGTGCAATGCTATACGAAATATAGGCAGACACCTAACTAGACCAGAATGGAATGGGTCAGTTTCATATGTGAAGATGGACCATTCCATTCGAGTTTAGGTAGGGGTGTTGTTTTGTAATTAGAATTGCACTGCACTTAAGGTATACTAAGTCCGACTATGAAACTGACCATAGGAATAAATATTATCAATGCAGATGGCTCAAATTCACCTTTAATAAAATCTAGCTCTTCACTTTACTGATAAATTCCAACTCTCAAATCAGAAGCTTGGGAAAAATGATAAACATATTGATGAACACTTTCCCACATTGTTATGTTAGTTAATTATTTGCTATAGTGCTATAATGTAAATTCACATTCATAAGTGGTAAATTTATTATCTTTGGTCTGGTCATTAGGTTTGTTTAAAAATAATGTTGGGCTATATCAACCTAAGAGCAACATAATAGCTCAGAAAAAAAAACTAAGAAATTTTAAAAAAAAATCGTTATTGAATCTGAAATTAGGGATGAATTTCGAATATCCTTATTTTCAATGATTTGAAAAAGCCATCCTTTATTGAAGTTAATGCCTTTGATTTTGCAGCCATTGGTGTGGGTTGTATAGTACAATACTCATTGGTTTAACCAATATATTATTGTGAACTGACCTGAAAAGGTTAAACTGATAGTGTGATGTGTCAATAAAAATAAAAACGTCTGCTTTAGTTATCCAGACTCATATAATCTCTACATACCCAAGTTTGGCATTATTTAGTTGCAGTTGCATGGGAAACAGGGTATACTCTTGTAAGTGCTGTAAGGTTGAGCTAGGCAATCTTTGCACTAGGTCTTTGAGGTTCTGTATATTTTTAATGGAGGGTTGGTGGGCCACATCGTCGCACACTGGTTTCAACTGCCTGAAGGCATCAGAGAGATATGTGGTCATCTGAAACACATTCAATATTGAGAGGAATAGTTTTGGGGTGCCTGTTATAACACCACACTTTGATTTACCATAGACTAGAATCAACCCCTGACCTCTCACCCCCCACCCCACCCCCTTACCCGACTGTTAATTCATCACTGTTAAAGTTTTGAAGCCTGAGAAAAAGAGGTAAAAAATTGGCCTTAATAAGATGAATCAATAATTAAATTCACCTTGGCCAGAACTATCATTTGGTACAAGTCTCACTCAAACATAAATCAACAATATGATTTAGTGAGACTTGAGGCCATTTGCAAGAATGAGATTAAAGTGAAGGGTGAGCGAGAGAAGTGAGTGGCGTTGCTTTGCAACTTAAGTGGGTATGTTCATGTAGATGGCCCGATAGCAAGAAAATTAACACCACTTCCCTTCTCACTCACCCTTCACTTAATACTCATTCTTGTCCTTGCAACAGTTTTCATACTACTTGTCCCAAATTCTATTTCTGGTCAAAGTGAATGTAATTATAGATTTGTACTGTACTCTTTTTCTCAGGCATCCCAGGAAGCCCTAATTTTTCCAATGATAAATATTTCAGCCTTACTAGAAATTAAACCTAGTAGACTTAGTTCAGTAGAAGAGTTACAGACTCAGCTAAGGCATCAAACTTTGAAGAAGAGATGAGAGTGAACAATAGTATATTGGAGATAGGGATGAATGAAGTGTTCCCCGTTTCCAGTTTTAAAGGATTTGTAAGGTTGTTAAAGGTTTCAGAGGTCCTTTCCCAGATAAAACTCCATCTACAGAGTCCATAAGTTGTGTATCCTTATAGTCCTTAGGTTCTTAATGGTCCTTAGAAATTAAAATTGCATCTACACAGTCTGTATCTGTAACCACGTGACTATGCCAACCCATGAGAAAGTTGTTAACATCCAATTAAACGATTTGAAAGGATATTTTCTAGAGCTCGGGGCAAGCAGACGTCATCTTTGAAGCAGACCATATCCCAGCTGAATGATTATTAACAAAAGTAACTATAACACATTGTGATAGAACATCTAGGATAGGCTAAAGTTGAATGATAGGTTAAGTAGCCTACAATCACAAATAATATATTTAAAACATGAACTAGTTTGTCTAAGTGCTATGAAAATGCCAATGGTGCTTGCATTTTGATGCACGAGTGCACCCTTACTTTGCTGTGATTGGTAGTCCTTAGCAGTCCATATCGACTAGTCCTTACAAAGTTAAAGGTGACTCCACACTAAGAGATTGCACTGTCTACAGGACTGTTATCCTTAATTCCTTAGTTCTTACCACTCTATAGAGTCGAGTAAATCTCTTATGAAGTATTACGCATCTTAAAGATACAGAGTCTGTAGGTGGGTCTTTATGCCGAGAAAGCTTTGAATATGTTTAACATAAGAAATAAAGGTGTTTGGCTAGCTCAGTACGCTGAGATCTCCCTTGAAACTATACACATATTTTATGGACATTTTAATGAACAAATTCATAGGAAAGTAGACCCTAAACTTTTAAAAGTATAGATTAAAATAGTATCTTAAATTTGTGGCATTAATTCTAATAGCATTTTAAAATTGAAATGAACTTGAATAATATATACAGTAGGCCTATTTTACACTTAAAAAAATTACAGCCTACACATAGATATTGAACTAATAACATTTGAATTAGTACAGTTACGTTCCACCAATTAACTATTTTGGCCCATCTTATTTCCAAAATAATTCTGAATTTGCTCTTTAAGAGGAATGTCTTTAGCTAGTGAAAATATTAACTTCTTTGAGGTGTTAACAAATTAAAGTAATGGTGATTTGCAAAGGCTTTGTTGCTGCCAAGCAAGTTTATTTTAATCCCCGAGTTTCAATACTAATTTGGGATGAGAAAGTTTGAATTTAAAGGTAATGACTGTATTTGAGTGGAGGGAGAATGGAAAACCAGTAAGGAAAAAACACCCTCAAAACATCCAAATAAGATTCAAGCCCTGAACTCCATGTCATCAGCATAGGGATGGGTTGTGAAATCACAACCTGCTCCTTTGTCACTGCTCCTTTGACGTCATATTCACAACCTGTTCCCGACAGACGAAAGGAGCTGTTCCTTTTTGTCACTGGTCCACGGATCAAATACACGCTGTAACAGGTCCGGAGTAAACTTGTTTCTTGTCTCTGTCACAGGCAGCACTGGAACAGGTCCAAAGTAACCTTGCTCCTCGTGTCTGTGACAGACAGCGCTATAACAGTTCCGAGGCAACCTTGTTCCTTTATGCTCCGTAGATTTTTGGAGCAGTCATACAATAGAAAGGAAGGGAGTGCTTTGTGTTCTTGTCAGAGCGCTGAGATCAGGTCCGGTGCAACCTTACTTATATCTATTATATAGGCCTAGCTTAGAGTTGTTTTGGGGAGTTACAAATGAATTTTGAAGGGGAAAGCTTTCGTAGTACAAAACATTATTTCACAATTGATACAAGCACAGTATGTAATGTATTCTCACAATAAATGGTCACGTTGATAAGTGACATTGAAGGGACCCACTTGGTGATCAAATGATTTAAGGCAAGGGTCAGTAATCTACTGACTGACTGATTTTATCTAGCCCACAAAATATTTAGCAAACAAATAATTTGTTCAAAAAATAGACTTAATAGCTAATTACTAATTGGGAAATGTAAAATTGAACTTTTTTTTTCACTCTAATTTTTTTGTTTTAATTTTTTTCAAATTAGCCAAACATTTTTTAAAACCCATAAAGCCCACGATATCAAAAAGTTGCCAGCCTCTGGTCTCTGGCTTCACTCTCGCACTAGAATGGACTGCTGATGACAGGGAGATTGACGTTCGATTCTGGTTGGGTGCACTGAGGGTGATTTTTCCTAAACGTTTTCAACTCTCATTCCAAACAAATGTGGGTGCACTTCCTCTATAATCAACCATCTTCATCCCTAACACATTGTTGCAATTGGCATAAATATGTATAACCCGAACGATCAGTAGACGTAGTGCTAAAAAAAACAAGATGGGAGTAGGTACGAATACTGTAATTGTGACAAAAATAACCAGGTAAAAGGAACAGGTCCAGTGGTGGAGCAGTAACAGATTGCTCCTGCTCCACTAAAGGAGCAGTTTTCCCCATCTCTACATCAGCAGTCCAGTCTAAATGAAAGAGTGGTGCCTTAAATCAGGGTGGTCCAACTTTTTTTTTATCCCAAGGGCCAAGTATAATTATCAGATTGCACCGTGGGCTGAAGTTACATTTGGTAATTTCATCAACTTAATAAGGGCTTAAAAACAACCCTTAATAAATGTATTTAATATTTGAGGTATTTAACGTATCAACACACAAAAATTCTACAAGCAAAAGTGAAAGGGTCTACCAATATTTCTCGGAAAGGTATTTTCAAGTAGGTACCTTAAAGGCTTATTTTATATACCACAAATCAATATGGGACAGATGGCTAAGGCAATCATGGTCACACTACCTCCAAAGGTAGGTTGTGTTACGGATTTTTATCGATCAAAAAAAATCTTTGAGCTCCGCCGCGGTTTGAACGACGGACGTCGAAGAAATATTTATTAACCTCAAAATTGTTTTGAAAAAAAGAAAAGAATCGTCATGTTTATAATGGAATTTCAAAATACCTTGTTAATATGTACTGTACATATTCAAAGTCTGTTTAATGTATAACAGTAATCTCACATGTCAAATGTCAATATTTGATTCATTTTACTTAAAACGGAGCTCCCAGAAGTAGCGGGCTGAAAAACAACATCCACAATAAACTAACCGTTTTTATCCAACACTGGAAAAATTAATAAAACTAACAATATAATATAGTTCCAAAAATAATCATAGATATCGCACGAAAGCAGAATTGCTTATAAATCACATAATAGATACCGCCACAGATCATATAATAATTCAGCCAAAGAAAATATAACCAAATATGAGTGTATTAATGAATAAATGATTGAATAATATATATTTAATAAGCAAAAT
>CABFVX010000972.1:193957-204815 GCA_902151425.1 Timema shepardi | reverse complement strand
CATTTCATCTCACAATCACCCTGCCATTACACATTAGCGTAAGTGCGTATAACCCGAACGGGTAGTAAGATGGTGCTAATAATAATTTATAGGTGACGATTAGATTTTTCCAAACCACGCGAATATATATTAGAAGGGAGAAATTGGTAGGGAAAACTTTTTATAAAATACACATTTTTTTTATTGGCAAAATTAATAACAATTCAATACAGTTTAACGTTGGTAGTTCAGACGTCAAAAAAATTTGGATCACCAAGAAAAAGATACTATTCATAAAAAAAATAGCTATAATCATATCAATATCAGAGACATGGCTGCCAAAAAACACATCTCAAACCTTTATAAAAAGAATTGTAAACTTTTTGTTGTCGTTAGATTTTTGCCTTATTATAATTCTTCAGAACAATGTGTAAAATCATTGTTTAAATAAAGTGAAAATATATCTACCTTAAAACTAAGTTTCCGTAAGTATTCCGTCTATACTAGTTTTTTTTAAATCTTTGTCATAGGTACCGTGTTTTCGAAAATATGAACAACTCGATAATCTGTAGTGTCGATCCCCAATTAGTCCGAATTATCGACGGACTACTGCAGCGGTTTTCAAACTTTAAAAAAAAAATTGTACCCCTTGGTCATGACTAAAAGTTTAATGTACAATCAGGATAAAAATTTTCAAATGACAAACTTTAAAAAATATGACCACATGATAAATTATTGATCTATTTAATCTATTGGGAAAATATATTCGTAATCAAAATATTTCAAATATGGCAAATCCTTTTAAGAGATAATCCTACTGTTATAGCTAAAACATTATCTCGTTATGATCATTTAAAAAAAACATAATTTTAATGTAAAAAGTATACAGAAAAGTTGGAGACATTTTCTTCAGAAATTTTTTCAAAAATAAAGAAAAAAGTAACCCTAACCACAATATTTTCAAATCAAAATTTTTAATTGTAATTCTGGATCTGATATATCATGCATGAATCCCAAAGTTTTTCAGTGAAAGGGGTGTGGCTGAATTGCTTTGGCACTTCTTTATGATGTCTGATTGTCCAATTGGAACCTTCAAGCGGAGGTTCGGCTCCAAATTTAGCCTATTGTGGTTCTTATTTTTTTTAGTTACACCGTGGATGAAAAACTACTCTAATAGAGATATGTTGTTGAAAAAGGCATAATAAACTGCTAATGTAGAATATTGAAAATTCTCAGAAATCAGTCTCCAATCGGTGGCAAATACAGGAAAAAGAGGGGTGGAAATATTTAGATAACGGTAACTGCCAACAATTAGGGTTTTCTTTAAGTCCCTTGTTATTTTGTCAACTTTCCCTTGAGAGCTGCTCGCGTAACCCCTGAAAGGTGCCCGCGTACCCCAATTTGAGAACCACTGTATATTCATATCAGGGCCCGGATTTTGATGATATAACAATTTTCAAAAATAATTAATGAAACTACACAAAATAAAGCTACAACCTGACTTAAAAAAAGTTACAAAATAAACGCACTAATAATGTAAACGAAAACTATGAAAAACTGTTTATAGATCTATCCAACAAGCACTTTCACAAATTGAAATTTAAATAGATATTTGTGCAGTGATAATCCTTTATCAAAAAAACTGTTTCATTTCGCTAAACATGAACGTAGATTTACAAATACATGCTTCAGAAGTACTTTTCAGCTTAGTTGAGATCACTGAGTGCAACTGTTGATTTTCCAACCAGAAGGTAATAAATCGTGGCCTACGGTAGACGACACAAACTTTTTCTTTCTTTATTCTTAAAATAAATACGTTTACTAAAACCTTGTTAGATTTGTGAAAGGAAATAATACACACTGTTTCAGAAACACTCCACCAAAGCGCACAAATGAAATAAAAGAGAAACAGCTCTGAATCGACTTTATCACTTTTTTAACTTTCAGTAAACTAACCGTTATTTTAGGGCTAGATATCTATTTCCAAAATCTCACCAGGGAAATCTAAAATAATAAAAAATAAAGCTGGATATTAAGTTTAAGACCGATCGATAAAATGGTTTCGGCTCTAGATACAAACATACAGCATCGTGAAAAGCAATTTTTCTGTTTCAGGTAGTCATGAAACGTTTAAATTTATAAAAATCTCAGTTCAGTTATTTTTTGTCAATCACAGTGTTTATTTCTCCGAGGGGTCGATAGAAAATAAAAAATGTTAGAATCTGATTTATCACGTTTATAATAGTAGAAATATAAGTTATCAATTTGACAAATACCAATATAAAACCTTCCAAAAAAACGTATATGTGTATATAATGTTTTAAAAAAACCAAACCCTCCTTGAGCCAACCCTGCTTCGTAATCCTACGTACAATACTGTTCATACGTCCAGTAATTTGATTTACAGCCGTCCCTTTTTATCCCTTTTGATAGATATCATCAAAATGTATTATAATTATAGGTTTTTAAATCGCCGCGTCTTGCTACTAGTTTGTGGCATACGCTTATGTACTAATTACGCTTATGTTTTTAGGAACTATGGAGATTAAATTTTTAGGAAGTGTAGCCGCATTTACGTGAAGGGAAAGTGGAAAACGATTTTTGTAAAATTACTCTCAGTACACCCGACCAAGATTCGAACCTCAATCTCCCCATCATCGGCAGTCTGGTCTATTGCGCGAGACCAGAGTAGTGACTTGGACCATGCGACCACTTAAGTGGGTTACATTAATATTAATAGTGTAGTTAAATAATTTCAAAGCTGGCTGTAATAATCTATGTCTTTGTATTTTATGCCAGAATAGTCCAATTAAAATACACACCCAAACCGGAGATCATGGGTATGAAAGCTTCATCCTCGCCCAATTTGTTCTGCCGGGGAAGGGGAGGTCTGGGGTTCAATTCCCAGCCGAGTTTATTAAGGCGGTTTTCTTAAATTGGTTCCCACTTTCACTCCATGAAGATGTGGGTACGCTTATTTAAAGCTCTACCTCTCTCACGATGAGTGGCATTGCGCTGTAGGATTGGGCCACACACCCCCTTCGCCCGCGTTAGGGACAAGAGTGAAAGTTGGAAATTTTGTGTAGAGTCAAGATCTTTAGTTGGGAAATTCTAGAGTTGCTTTGTACCACAGTACTTTCTACTATGGAAGTTGCTTACCCCAGATTTGTACAGATTTTTAAAAAAAGAAATTCCTAACGTTCAATCTTAACCACTCTTGAATATTACCCGACTTTATAACTCATCAAACATTGAAAGGCACACCCCTGTTCTCACCCGTAGCCCATTATTAAAAATAACTGGCCTCCTTTTATAGTGATCAGAACTCCTGGACGCTGACTTAGAGGCCCCGGGTTAGATTCAAGGCTGGTACTGGGGAATTTTATTATTATTATTATTATTAGCACCACGTCCTACTACCCGTTCGGGTTGTACGCACTTACGCTTAATGTGTAATGGTAGGGTGATTGTGAGATGAAATGAAGGACCTACAGTTTAACGTGGAATCCGAACCACGGTGGAGGCCTGGAACTCCCCACTTTTTTATCAAAAGGGGAATAATTCCTATAGTCACCAGGGATTGTTTAATTAGATTTAAGTTAGTTTAGATCTTCATTAGGTTAGGTTAGATCTCCGTTAACCTTTGCCCGTCGTATTCACTCTCGTCATACGCTCACCTCAAAGGGACATTAACACGCCTACACGGAACGGATGTACAGTATATACAGTACAGTTGTATATTCGGGTTGATCTCAGTGCTCTTGGGATAAAGTTCCCGACTCAGGACCCGATGTTCTTGGGTTCAAACTAAACCAGGATCGACTGAATTTTTCTTGAGCGATAAAAAAATAATCCATAGCACAGCTTCCTTCGGAGGCATGTAAAAAAAACTCTTAGAAGGTATGTGAAAATACCTTTTCCGCCAAAATTGGGAGGATATTTCGCTCTCGTTAAGAGATATTTTGTTGTGCTGGTATCATGAGTCGTTTCAGAAGGTTTACGTTAAATACCTCAAATAAAATGTACAGTACATTCGGGCGTCCCTTGAGCAAAGGTATATTAGCACCAGCTAATCTTTCCTCAAACTAAGCTACAACTTGCCATTATTAGTCAGTTATTAAAAAAATGTGGATAGTCCGAACGGATGGATAGATATGCGGAAAAACATAATAAAATAAATTAGTGTAAAAACTTCCATCTGTTATTCAAACTAATCTGATTTTTTTTTTAAACTGAATTCTACCAGAGTTTCGTCACAATATTTTTTTTTAATTAAAATGTATAGAGCTACAGTGTTTATTTTATAATGTAGTTTCCTCTCGCTAGAGGTGTTGTAAATAAGATAGATTGCTCAACCGTGACAATGAAACAGGTGTATGTAAGCCTGTACCTTTATTTTTGTATTTGTAGCATCTTATTAGAAAATACAAACATAATATTTGCTGTCAACATTTATAACATTTTACTATATATATATATATAGTTAGTGTTATTCCATAGGTATTGATAGTATCTATCAAAATTGATATCTACATGATTTGACGTATGAATGTATTAAAAATATCTAGTTACACTTTTGTAACCGTCAAAGAAGTTACTTCCTGTCTAAAATTATTGTAACCCTGGGACAAAATATGTAAATGAAAATGTATTTATTATATTTGTGGCTCTGGGGTCATCCTTAAACTACGTAACTTTTTTTCTTTACTTTTTTTAATTACCAAGCCCCCTCCCCACTCATGTAGCAACACGTATATATCCATACTGATACCCCCCCCCCCTACCCTCCAATCTGTATTACGTAACTTTTCTCATCAAGAGTGAATGTCGTTATTACATATTTAATAATACTCGGAATCCATTTTAAATCCTGAATATAAATTATTTCAAAGAATTTTATAACATTATTTTATTGTTTTTATTCATGAACAATAATATTATTATTATTATTACAACACGTGATGTACTCCCCCTCCTCTCATACACAACAATGTAGACATTGGCATCACTCCTCGCCCCTATCAACAGCGTTACGTAATTTGTGGATGACCCCTCAAATATTCTTTTAATTTGGGATATAAAAGTATTTTCTGAAATTAGAATTTTTCTATCTTATTGATCGAAGTGTTTATAATACTAATTTGAAACTATATTTATTTAGCGTCAGAGAATTTGTTAGGTCAATAGGCCAATATTTTGACTATGTGTGGATTTAAATAATTTCAATTGGGAAAAAAGCGCATTCCGTTGGTTTGGACATGTTTAGAAGATAAGTGTGGATCTATTTACAAAGAAAATGTATGAAGGTAGAGTGTGTGTGGAACAAAAGGAAGGGGTAGGCTATGTAAGACGTGGTTATAAATGGTTTAGACGAGTGTGTGAAAATGAAAAACATGAAGAGTTTCAAGAATAAAAGAGCATGCATGTCTCGGTGTATTGATGTTGCTGAAGTGAAGGGGTATGAAAGGATAATTGGATGCCTCTAAAAGCCATTTGGAATTGTCCTCTATAAGCAAATCTTTAAAAATTTGATGCCTCTAGAAACGATTTGGATATGTCCTTGGATAGCAAATTTTTGAAAACTAAAGTGAGGTTTTGGGAGGGAGGGTGACCATTGCCCCATTAGATCCGGACTGTTTATTATTATTATTAGGATACTGGTAGATTGCCTAACTCCGGTGACTTGACTGTAAACAAGACCTTGTTATCACGGATGGAACGGATGGCCCGAAATGATGGCCATGTAGTGTAAGGGACTGGCCACTGACAGTGAAGCTTAAGTTTGAGTCTTGGCCAGGTGCTATGAGGGAAGGTCCATTTTCCCATGAGATGTTATCACTATGTATTTCCCCTCCTCCTCTTTACGTCATTGGAAAATCATTGAAGGAAATAAAACTCAGTATACCCAGCCTAAATCTGGATCCATACCTTTCCGTCACCAGAAAATCAAACCAAGTGAATCACTATACGAGTGCGAGAGTGACGCCTTATACCATGTGATCAGATGTGCAGGATGTTTGGGCTTTGGAACAAATAAAAACACTCGAAACTCTTTTCCTTCAGAATAATGCATTTGTACTGGTCCCGAAAAAGGATTGGTACAAAATACAATTTGCCCACACGTAAATCTTTTTTAAACCTCCCCCGCCCCCCAACGTTAAAGATATGACGATTGTAATGACGCCAGACGTCGGAGAGCCATACTCACAGGCGTCTTCAGTGTGGGAAGCTGAGGAATAAGATAAAGACTGAGGGCAGTGACGTTATTGTGACGTCACATCCCGAGAAGGTTTAAAGAGAGTTTAACGACATAGCGGGGTTATAAACAATGGAGGAACCATCTTAAGTGTTAAACAACACGTGATGGACATATGTCGTTTAGTGGAGTGTAGCCAATAGCCACATAATTTGGAGGTCCCGTTCGCCGATTGTAGATTTGCAGTGATGTAAGACTTGAAAGATTGGATTGAAAGGTGACGAATATTTTTTTTCGTCAATTAATGTTCAAACAATGCACCGATGCAACGCTAATAACTTTATCATTCTTTTATAACTGTGTGTAAAAGTATTTATAAAAATTATGCCACCTTTGCGGGTATTCCCCTGCCTGTAAGGTCCAAAACAAATGACTCGTAATCTTCCTTCCGGCGCACACACACGAAATAATAAGACTGAGGAACTACGTATAGGCTCGCTTCGGTGACCTTGTGGGCTAACGAGCTATTCTCGCAGTAGATTTGACTGCCGATGACTAGGAGATCAAGGTTCGAATCTCGGTCGGGTGTAATGATAGTGGTTTTTCTTGAATATAACCTTACAAATCCCTCAACCCGTTAGCGTAATTAGTAAATAAGCGTATAACTCGAATGGATAGTAATATACAAGCCTAAGAAAAACTTTGTAGTAAATTACAAAATATAGTAATGGTCGAATATACACAGTAAGAACTGTTTGTGAGGGTTAAAAACATTACTTTTTCGTGTGCACCACGTCTTTAATATATTTTTATAGGAAGGCCCTTTTAGAAAAAAACAAACGTATTTCTTGCGGTCAAAATTGATAACATTTTATCATTTTATTAGTGGTATTCTTATGTGTATGCGAGTAGTACTCGAAAATTTGAGCTTGAGTCGAGTTTTGGTAGCTGTTCAAACTCAACTATAAGATATTTATAAAGCTAAAAAAAGTTGACTACTTGGAATTTTCCATTTATTCTTCAAAATTACAAGTTTAATTAGTTAGGTTAGTTAAAATATAACATTTCATAGAAAATAAAGTAGGCCTACCTCAAAATTTCCTTTTGTCTAAATAAAATAAATACTGTACAAATATATTAAATACTAGCGGAAGTACCCCTGCCAATGCTTTTCTTCTTCAAACAGACAGAAACAAAAATCTTCATTTTACTTCTTCCGACCCAGCTTTTAATTAATTTAAATAAAGCTTATCCAAATTTAAAAATCTGGCATCGAGGTGCACATGTTAGTGCACAGGGGTGTAATACTATCGGATAAAAAACACCTCGCTTTGGGCGTCAATAATAAAAACTATGTGATCAATCACCCCGCTTCGGGCGTCGATTGATTCACTGCGGATTAATTCCCTGTTATTGCTGTGATGATTTTATGGGTTGTCTTAAGCTCTGTGATCGAGCGCCTATCATCACTGTACGGAAAAGATACCGTTTAATCAGCTGTCTATAGCCCCGTGTTCGAGCACTAATTAAATCGGTATTAATATTATTAAAGAAAGAGAAATGTTGATGGCTATTATTTCACACACGGTTTATTTATATTACACCAGTAAATTACTTGCACATATTTCAATTAAATGTTTCTTATCACTGCACACTTGTGATATTGAAGTGACTTATATTATAATGTGTTGGACTGTGAGCAAGGTCCCGGAGATCGTCCTCCCCATCGTCGTCGTCGTCAAAATGATATTGCTATACTGTCACTGTCTATACTGTACTGTGCTGTACTGTGTTATACTAAATTGTTCTGAATATACTGTGCTACTGCTCCTACTGTGAATACTGCGCTACTACTGCCCAATAAACATACGCACTATGGTCTATATATGACATACGTCTTGCATTTTCTCCCTTGGTCAACAAAGTAAAAACTAACCAATGGACAGAGTCCTGGCGACACGTTTTATGATGGCTAGCTTCTTATTGGTATAAAGAAATGGCGTGCTCTGCCAAATACTATGAACTTGTTCCCTTTAACAGGAATTGACGCAGTAGATATTTTAACAAGAAAGAAGGCATAAAAAATATATTTTAGGGGCGAAGTCCTTTTCACCTCATTCTAAGAATCGCGTGTTTCTTCATGGATGAATCTTAAAAGGATACTCTACCTATATTGCTTTAAAGAAAAATTACCTTCATCCATGACTTTTTACATAATTTAGATTAATCCAAATAAATATCGTTACAGGGGCTAGTAATTTTAAAATTTCAGATCTCTGAGTGTGGTATAGATATTGCTCAACGTTCATGACAGATACACAAACTCTTTATTTTATTAATATAGATATTTAAAAATCTGATTTTGTGTGAAAATAAATCAAATATTTCTCCAGTAGCAACATAGAGTTTAGTTTTCTGCACATTTTAATATCAACATATCGTGAATATCTTTCAAGGGTGCCCTAAAATTTTGACAAAACTTTTTAAATAAAGAAAAAAGTTTTGACAACATTCCAGGACACCCTTGACAGATATTCAAGTTCTGTTGATATTAGCATGTGCAGAAAACTAAACTCTATGTTGCTACTGGATAAATATTTTATATATTTTGGCCAAAAAAATTTAATGCTATAAAAACTTTAAAATTACTCGTGCTCCCCTCTACCGCTCCGTGATCACACATCTGTTTTCTTAAGTTAAGTTAACTTTAAGTGAAGGCTACGTTAAGTTAACGTTAAGTTGATCGTGATACCGGCATTAGTGTAAATATTGGGATGATCCGAACGGGTATTAATACGTGATACACATATTATATTGCGATGTAATCGCACTTGAGCTACCACGCGTGTGTGTTTTAACTGTTGATCTTATTAGCATTAGCCACTGACTTGGTCAATATTTACTCATCCGACTTACAGTGTAAATTGTTTTCTTTGTCACTTACTGACATTGTGCAGGGGAAATAAAAGACGATTTAAAAAAAGAGGACGCTAGTTGTAACCATGATTTAGAAAGTGCATTTTTTTTAAAAATAATGTCAGTTTAAACCACTCAAATCGGTGAACATGTGGACTAAATGTCAAACACATCTACTCTGGTTTGTCTATAATTGAGCAAGTTGGGATTCTAATCTAGTCCGAGTTTAATGAGAGTGTATTTTTCTAAATGATTTATCACACACACACTCTCTCTCTTCCCCTTTACGCGAATGCGAGTACATTTACTCTAAATTCTACATTCCTATCTTAGCCCCAACAGCGTATTTAAGTATGAGTATCCCGGACGGATATTAAAACTCGGCTAAAAAAAATGAAAGTCTAGACCGTAATTGTTTTGACATTATTTTTTTAGTTCATAGAGTGACCTTGAAATGTCTAACTGTCTGCCTCGTCATGAAGAAGAGTCGATAAAGGGGAGAGGGTGCAATTGCAATTGTTGAGCTGGCCCAAAGCCGTTACCGCGATAAATTAAAACATATTGCTGTATATCCAGGGTGGGCAACCCTGTCGCCAATAATCACAAGTGGCGAATCTGCCATAAAAGTGTGGCGAATTTAAGTTGGCCAACTCTCACAGTAGAATAGAAATTTTCCTGATGATGTGTGCTTGTGGTAATTTGATATTTCCTGCACATCATCGGGAGCATTCCTCATACGCATTAGTTCAAATATTCAGCCAACGTTTATTTGTCACACTAAAGAATTGTCCAAATTCGGACAACGTTCATTATTTGTGTCGCAGAAGGCTGTATTCAAAGAGTCCAGGCTTTAAATAAACGTGTTCAAACAGTGTGTGTTGTCTTTTGTGTTCAACTGAGCAACCTAATTTCTCAATTTTTACACGGTGTGGCGAATTTCACTTCTCATTTGTCACACCTGTGGATACATTGTAATGTTGCCCACTTCTGTACTAGATATTATTTTCGAGACAGGAGATTTTATTTATCCTCGGTGATTCCCCATTTCAAAAAAAATGCGGAACGCGCAGCAGTGGTGGATTGGTCTAATGAATTAGCCTATCATTGTTCTTTATTAGCAAAGCGTCTTACTACCAGTTCAGAATGGAGGCAGTTATTTAGATAATTCTTGGTTTTCCTATCCCCACTGTACACAAATGCGGATTAATTTATTTTACACCAAACAGTACAGGTGGGCACACAAACTGATGTGTAATTTACTGATATGCTGGTGATGGGGATTTTAAAGTTCAAATCCCCCTTAAGTGTATTAAGATCTCTCACTCACCCTTCACTAAAATGCGGTTACATTTTTCCTGGAATTTACTCATCTAGTTTAACTATTTAGATAGGTCGGTAGGATAGTAAGACGTGGTGTGAATTAAAAAAAAAAGCTACACAAGATTCCTGATACCTTTTGTTCCTTTGTTCTTTCTTTAGCGCCGCGTCTTACTACCCGTTATACGCTAATGTACTAATTACGCTAATGGTTTTAGGAACTAGGAATGTTATATTTAATAGAAGTGTACCCAAATTTGCGTTGAGGGAAAAAGGAAAACCGTTTTGGTAAAATCTCCCTCAGTACACCCGACTGAGATTCGAACCTCAATCTTCCCGTCATCGGCAGTCTAGTCTACTGCGAGAGTAGCGCGTTAGACCATGCGGTCACTATAGCGGGCTATCCCTTTGTTTCGTTGAAAAAAAGATCGGGTAAGGGCCGGAGGGGGG
>CABFVX010000972.1:176911-193927 GCA_902151425.1 Timema shepardi | reverse complement strand
GGGGGGGGGGGGGGGGGAACCCACAAGAAATACATGAAAAATATTTTTCTAGGTGTACTTTTAAAAACTTATTGGAGGGATGAAAAGTAATAGGTGAGGTTGGGCGTATATTTTTTTATATAGCCTTCATTGAAAACGTATGTGACGGCCAATTTGTACCCTTATAATTATTAGTACCCGTGTGTATGGGTATATTTTTTGTTTTAAAGATCCTAATTTTCTCTGTTGGGAAAACCCCAGTTCGTTATCTCAAAGAGTGATAATGGGGGACCGGAGAAACCTCTTGGAGAAGATTGTGGGGAACTCCCGAGGTGCGTTTCGTCTTGTGTCACTCCAACACACAGTACATGCACGCTCTGAGGGCATACGACGTCAATGATTTATAAAAATCTTTACGCAGGAAAAGTGGAACATCCTAAAGTATAGAGGGGTGAAGTAAATGGGGTATTCCACTCCTTTTTTTTTTAGCACCGCAGCGTACTACGCTTTTGGGTTATACGATTATATACTACTTACACTAATGGTTTTAGGGATTAGGGAGCTTATATTTATAGGAAGTGTAACCGCATTTACGTGATAGGAGAGCGTAAAACCACTTTGGAAAAACCACCCTCAGTAAATCCGACCAATATTCTAACCTCAATCTCCCCGTAATTGACAGTCTAGTTTACTGCGAGAGTAGCGCCTTAGACCACGTGGCCACCTGAGTGGGTTATTCCACTCCTACTTCTCTAAGATAGTTTCTGTGTACACAAAAATCAACTGTTTCCCATATATCTGATTCTTTCATAATAATTGAAGAAGAGGCCTTAAGTCATAAGTACAAGTACTTTGACACTTTGACTGCCTCCTGTCGTCCAATTATTGTTGCGGTCACAACGAAGATAAGATGTTTTCCACAACGGTGTAATTCTGGATATTTCCAAGTGGTAAGTTTGATGCGCTGTCGCGGTTATATAAAGCCTCAACCCACCAGAAAAAACAAAACCACAAAATTGAAATTCCAAACCAACGCTATAAAGGGAAAATGCGATTTAATAGCTTCGAGAGGCTCAACCCCAATTTTAAAGAAATTGGTGTCAAATTATCATATTTATCCCCATGATTTTTTTAGCACCGCGTTTTACTACACGTTCGGGTAACACATTTAAGCAGGTCTACTCATACAATTAGAGATTAGGGATGTTATATTTATAGGCATTTGCAAGAAGGAAGAGTGGTAAACCATTTTGGAAAAAATACCCTTATTACGGCGGACTGAGATTCGAATTTCCCCGTCATTGGCAGTCTAGTCCACTGCGAGAGTAGCGCATTAGACCACGTGGCTACCAAAGTGGGTCTCATGCATTTAACACTATTTAAATTGTCAACATAAATCACAGCTGTCTCGATGTATCCAACCAAAACTCGAACATGAATACCTCTTGAAAAAGCGATTATCAATTATTTTAATCTCACGTCAAGGTGACCTGGTGGTCTACGGGTAAGGTGTCGGACTTCTGTTCCGGGGGTCCGGTGTTCAATCCTCGGTCCCGGCGCAGATTTGTCTGATTGCCAAACCCTTCCTTCACCTCTGACAAGACATCTTGTTGAATGTGGGGAATGCCAGGCCTCCACCGTGGTTCGGATTCCACGTTAATCTGTAGGTCCTCCATTTCATCTCACAATCACCCTACCCCTACACATTAGCGTAAGTGCGTATAACCTGAACGGGTAGTAAGATGCGGTGATGATGATGATGATAATAATAATAATAATAATACAGGAGAATAGATTTCAGCACAACTCACTTTCGACCCGCTTTGGTGGCCGCATGGTCCAAGGCTCTACTATAACAGTAGACTATTATGCCAATGACAGGCAGATCGGGGTTCGAATCTCGGTCGGATGTACTGAAGGTTGTTAATTCCAAAATGGTTTTCCACCTTCCCTTTATATTTCCTGAAAATATAAAGTTCCTAATTACTAAATCCATCAGCATAATTTAGTACACAAGGGTATTACTCTAGTGGGTAGTAAGACACGGTGATAAAAACAACTCATCTTCGACTTTGGGTGGTGTGTTAATGAGCCAGAGTTTAGGGCAGTATTATTGAAGTTTTTATAACATAAACATTTTTTGGCCAAAACAAATCGAATATTTCTTCCATTGAAACATAGAGTTTAGTTTACTGCACATGCTAATCTCAAAAGCTTTTTCTCTTTATTTAAAAAGTTTGTCAACAAATACCGCTATGTTCATGACAAGATATTCAACAAATGTTGAGATTAGCATGTGCAGAAAACTAAATTCTACGTTGCTACTGGAGAAATATTTGATTTATTTTGCAAAAAAAAAAAGTTTATCTTATAAAAACTACCAAATGAATGCACTAAACTCGCACTCACTAGCATCCAGCCTTAAGTCCTTGTGTTTCACTCAGTCCTGTTATTACCTACTTCCTGTAAAGTCAGTACATGATTCAATTTGCAATGGGGCTTCACATGTAAAATCATAAAAAAACATGCATCTGGGCATCGGCACAGGATCTGAACCGGCTCACCTTGACTCAAAGAACCGCTGTGTTCGGGAATAACTGAACATTTCTGGCATGATGGCAGTAGATATTCAGATTATAAACCATGAACTGATATGACCTTGTGGGTAAATACGTTCTCCAAATGACTTGATAATTTTATATCAGGTGTGATGACAGATACATGAACCCTGACATAAACCTTTACGTACTGTACTTGAAATAAGGGACATAACCTGATTTCAAGGTGTGTGCGATAAAAGTTACATCACCCACAAACATCACAATACACATTCATCTGGAAAAAAAAGATAATGGTGTAATAGTAACGTATCCTCCTCATTATCAATGGAGACACCTCAGATCTAAGATCAGCCAAAATAATTGAGTGAAATAATATTGACGATAGCTTATTGCTATATTTAAAGAGGTGTGCAGTAATGACGTCAAGGTAATGACATAAACAGTGGTGGTTCGTAGCTAAAATTAGTGGGGGTGCTGCTTCAGAAAATTTCTAGCTCTTTGTTTTAAAATTGTGTAAAAGGAAAAAAAACATGTATAAAAAGAAAATTTATTCAGGAACTTGATAAAATCTTAACAAAAAAAATCCAAACTTTTTTACTTACTTTAACTTAAATTGTTACAGTTCAAGCTTGATCTATTCATTTTAAAATGAAATCCATTCTTCATGTTTAAATTTGCGCAAAAAGTTCAATAAACTTCTCCTTGATCTCTGGATGACAATTGAGGAATTTTTCTACATTGAAAGTACTGCAAGAGCATTTAGTCTTTCTGTTAAATTAAATAACCAAAAAAAAAAGAATCAAATAGAATAGCTAGAAGCAGAATAATAATCTAATTCTAGACTCTTCTACACTTTATCACATTCAACAATATGGTACACGGTTGTTTTTAAGCACAACACACGCTGAGTAAAAAACAAATTCCTTCCACCATCACGCCAGAGCTGGAGCTGCGAGAGCAACAGTGCTCTCTCTACCTGGCAGTACCGCCTTCCTCCCCACACCCTCCTATGTGCGCATGCGCACAACAGTCAAACACCACGTCACTGGAACTGTGAAGTGAACAGTTCCATACAAAGATTTTTGTATTTTTTTCATAAACTGGGGATGGATACTGAAGTGCTGACATTAGGCTTAAGGAATATATTATATTGTACTACAAAAATAAATAAAGAATTAAAGGAAAAATGACTCATTATATTAAATGTTATAGATAATATCAATTGGAAATAGGGGGTGCTGCAGTTCCGCAGTGCCTATACACGAGCCACCACTGGACGTTAAGTTAATTGCGTTAAGGTAATGACGTCAAATACTTAGCTATATTTAAAAAGAAATGGAATAGTGACGTTAAAGTGTTTACAACTATTAAACATGTGTGTATTTATGACGTCAAAGTAATTACGTTAAAGTTATTGATCTTAGTTAACTTATTTAAATAAAGTATTATGGTAAGTGGTTATTAATTGTTCTCCCGTGTTTGCGACTGAAGTTCCGTTTATAAAGTATATATCCTATAAGGAAAGATTAGATTAGTTTTATAACAATTCGTTGTAATCATCATTGGTAGTAGATAAACTATCGTTCACGGGAATTAGTTTAAATATGGCTACAAAACTATATCTGGACTCGGGAAACAAACTCGGCTCCCTTTTCTTTGTATGATTATGGGATGAAACATAGACAGTATAGTGGCAGAACATTGGCACGATAAGGAAAAGTTCACTTTCTATTCCCGTGTCCAGATGTCATTTTTCAGCTATTTTAAATCTATTTATACGATTTAACTCAAAACTTGTTTTATATTTCATCGTCATTAAAAAGAAAGGTGCTTGTTAGTTTTACACCACAGTTTACTTACCATCTGGGTCAACTGTATATTCACATTAATGGGGGGAAAGTAGATATGATTGGAAATGTAAATTAATTTGCTTGCAGAAAAAGAGAGAACATAGTGAATAAAAGAATACCTATGTCCAGCCAGGCGATATTTGAATTTTATGCTCCCCCTCATCAGGAAATTGAACAAGACGAGACTTACGTCTTTGTGACTTTATTCTCCCCAGCGTGGGCTAAGGTAAGTCCAATTTTTTTTTTGTCGACGAAGAAGGTCAAATTTCCTTTGCTTCGACTTCGACATCCACAATAACCTTCTCATCTTCAAAACCTTGCGAATGAATAAGAACATTTTGATATATAATATAATGAATTTGGAGTATCTCACTAAATATGAACTATTTCAGTTATGGTAACTTTTAGAACAACTATTAAATAGCATTTTAACATTATTATTACTACTATCATGTGTTCTGTCTTATGACAGGCCCATTCCTCTTGTCAGGGAACTTAAACCTCCAATGCACCCTGTCCTCTGCCTCCTCCTTCAGCTCCCAGAATTTTCTTCTTTCCTTTAAGTCATCTAATATTTGAATCCTCATTAACATTAACTAATCATTAATTTACTTCTATTACCTCCTATGTGGTGTCTAGTGTTCCAACTTCTTGGCTAAATATTCACGGGTACTGGGTTCGACCCCACGGTGCTTCAAGACTTTCTGTAAAGCAACTATATCTTGTCTTTTAGATTCATATGTCAAGTAATTTGACCTGAAACTGTAATTTTTGATACATATTCTCAATTTATATTAAATATCACTAATAATATACTAGAGTGTTATCTATGTTTAACCTAAAAAATGTGTTTGTATTTTTAAAAAGTGCTCTAAATGTTAATTCGTTAGAAAATCAGGGTAGGTTCACACTATGGCACATCGCATTGGCTCGTATCGCATCAATTCGTCCCGGATTGACTCGTACCGCATCAGTTCGTTTCGGATTGACTCGTACTGCATCGGATCGTATCGCATCAATTCGTCTCGGATTGGCTTGTACCGCATCGGCTCGTATCGCATCAATTCGTCTCGGATTGACTCGTACCGTATCAGTTCGTTTCGGATTGACTCGTACTGCATCGGCTCGTCTCGCATCGATTCTTCTCGGATTGATTCGTACCGTATCAGTTCGTTTCGGATTGACTCGTACTGCATCGGCTCGTATCGCATCAATACGTATCGGATTGACTCGTACCGCATCGGCTCGTATTCCATCAATTCATATCGGATTGGCTCGTACCACATCGGCTCGTATCACATCAGTTCGTTTCGGATTGACTCGTAATGCATCGGCTCGTATCGCATCAGTTCATCACATTGGTTTGTATTGGATTGGCTCGTATAGCGTCGGTTCGTATAGCATCATCTCGTATTGCGCCAGCCCGTAAAATATTCCTGGTTTGAGTTTTTCCAAATTTTCTTACAAAATATTGCGAGAACGAACCAACTCGATGCGAGATACAAACAAGTGAGCGCCAACTTAAATATAACACTCAAAATTAAAACATTATTTTAAACTAGCACATTACGACCATATTTTTTTATGTGTTAACAATTATTATCGAAATCATTACGTGGCATACATTTTACATGTTTCATTCGTCTACAAACCTGCTTTCGTGGCTCAAGTTATTGAGTGGTAACTTTATTATTATTATTAGCACCGCGTCTTACTACCCGTTCGGGTTATACGCACTTACGCTAATGTGTAATGGTAGGGTGATTGTGAGATGAAATGGAGGACCTACAGTTTAACGTGGAATCCGAACCACGGTGGAGACCTGGCATTCCTCACATTCACAAGATGTCTTGTCAGAGGTGAAGGAAGGGTTTTGGTAATCAGATAAATCTTTGCCGGGACCGTTGAGTGGTAACTAAAGCGATATCATCTTAGGGGAGCAACTTAAATTATAAGCTTTTAGATACCTCGTAGCCCCTATAGTAAACAAGTGGAGTAAGGTATAAGTTTTGTATTGTCTGTACCTTACGTAAAAAGTGGAGGACATGAAAGAGCCCATCTCAAGGCAGACTAGCCGGGGAATTAGATACAAGAATAGGCTAGGAACAAGACTAATTGAGGTGCAGATTTCGGACTTATAGGCTTACATTTTTACAGCAGATAGTTTTGAATAGGTTTAATAGATGTTCCACAGTAAAAACACGTGTTTACCAATTATTTTTTAAATTATACAAGAATGGATTCTGTGGTTTCATTTCTACTGTCTTTGTAAGTAGAATAAAGAAAACCACACTATGATGAGACGTCTGCTTCGAATTAGTTTGTTTATAGGTTAGTAAATTTGGTGAGAGATAAAAGTTATTTTATCGGTGATATAAATATCTCATTTTAAGGCAAACGAACACACACCATTGTTTATGATGCCTATGGTATCAGGCTCGTGGGAAAAAACCTTGATTTCCAGTTAAAAAGAGTGTGAGGTTGAAATTTCTTCCGATGACACTGGAAATGGTTTTAGAATATCTTATTTGTCACGGTAGTTTTCCTTCTGGTCTCTACGCTAATGTGGGTGCATGTTTCTAAGTACCTTCCTCTTCCTTTGGATTCAGCCGTTAAATAACCATTGTGTAAAATTGTGTGTAATAATACAAAACAAAGAAAGCCAAAAGAATAATGATTTTAGTATTGTTTTTATTGCACCGCGCCTTAATACCTATTCGGGCTATACGCTTAAGTACTAATTACGCTAATGGTTCTAAAGATTTGGAAGATTAAATTTATATAAAGTGTACACACATTTGCGTGGAGGGAAAGTATAAAATCATTTAAGAAAAACCACCTTCAGTACACGAAATCAAGACTCGAACCTCAATCTTCCCGTCATAGGAAGTCTAGTCTACTACGAGAGTAGAGCGCTAAGCCATACGACCACGGAAGTGGGTGATTTTACAAATAAAATGCAAACGCATTCGCTTAGAGATTAGCAGGGGAAACCCCCTACTGGGGAACATTAATGTGGCTGATACTGATGCATGGGATCTCGGGCCAAGAGTAAATTATACTTGCGCACACCCAGCTGCAGAGGTAGTTTTCAATGTGGTACGGTTATAGTAAGAATTATTAACGCCTTTTGCACGTTGTACCCACCATCAACGCTCTCACTTACTTGCTCTTTGGGAGTAGGAACTAGAAAGTTGTTTGCCGCACTTACAAAAGTACCCCATCTATCCCTATCTTGAGCTAGTTCTATCCAGTCCACCTCATTACACACTATCTCTTTCAGGTCCATTCTAATGTTATCCTTTCATCTGCGTCTAGGTCTTCCCAATGGTCTCTTCCCATTCGGTTTGCAAATCAGTACCTAGAACAAGGTTCTATTATTATTATTAGCACCTCGTCTTACTACCCGTTTGGGCTATATGCACTTACGTTAATGTGTAATGGTAGGGTGATTGTGAGATGAAATGGAGGATCTACAGTTTAACGTGTAATCCGAACCACGGTGGAAGCCTGGCATTCCCCACATTCACAAGTTGTGATTAATACACGTCTTGTCAGAGGTGAAAGAAGGGTTTGGTAATCAGATAAATCTGTGCCGGGACCGAGGATTGAACCCCGGACCACAGCACAGAAGTCTGATACCTTACCCCTAGACCACCAGGTCACCTCAACAAGGTTCTAGATTCTCCCATTCGAGCTGAATGTCCTGCCCACCGCAATCCGCGAGATTTGGTTACCCTGACAATGTCTTGTGAAAAGTACAGGATATCTAACTCATCATCACGTAGCCTCCTCCACTCATCCCTTTATAAACCAGTCTATAGGCGTTTCAATTACACTAATACTCGCCTTGGTGGTCACAAGTCAGGCTTGCAAAACTCGTGGCCCTATCCATGATTTTGTGCGGCCCACGGACCTTATACAGAACCTTCATGGAACACATTATTCTTAAATTTTACTATCATTAACGCATTTCAACCTTTTGGAATGTGATATTTAGAGAATTATCAAAATTCATATACTTTCATTGACAGCCATCAACTCGCGAAATTGTTGAATTTGTGCACCAAATATGTGTAAGATTGGGAGGACATACATTATGTTAACATTTGTTTTCTCAAATGAAATTGTACCAAGCTTCAGATAGGTTTACGGACGGGCCACACATTTGCTAACAATTTTAAAAGTGACTTTGGCATAATATTTAAGGTGGGAGGGAAGGATATGTGAAAAAAGATAAGTATTTTTACATTAGTTATAGCAAAACGTTTTTGGTCAAAATAAATAAAATATATCTTCAGTAGAAACATAGAGTTTAGTTCTATTCACATGGTGATCTCAACAATCATTGAATACCTGTCATGAGCATAGCTGCAATAGATGACAAATATTTTAAGTGAATAGAAAACATCATTAAATTCCAGGACAGCCTTGACAGATATTCAAGACCTGTTGATATCACCATGTGAATAAAATTAAACTCTAATTTTCTACTGGATAAATATTTGATTCCTTTTTTCGCGTTACTCTCGCAGTAGACTAGACTTCCGATGACGGGGAAATTAAGATTCGAATCTCGTTCGAGTGTACTGAGGGTGTTTTATTTTTCAAAATGGTTTTCCACTCTTCCTACAAGAAAATGCGGGTACGCTTCCTCTAATTATAACCTTCCTAATTCCTGAAAACATTAGCGTAACTAGTACCCAAGAGTATATTATTATTATTAGCACCGCGTCTTACTAACCGTTCGGGTTATACGCACTTACGCTAATGTGTAATGGTAGGGTGATTGTGAGNCACTTACGCTAATGTGTAATGGTAGGGTGATTGTGAGATGAAATGGAGGACCTACAGTTTAACGTGGGATCCGAACCACGGTGGAGGCCTGGCATTCCCCACATTCACAAGATGTCTTGTCAGAGGTGAAGGAAGGGTTTGGTAATCAGATAAATCTATGCTGGGAGCGAGGATTGAACCCCGGCCGCCAGCATAGAAGTCTGACACCTTACCCCTAGACCACCAGGTCGCCCCTAAGAGTATAACCCGGAAGGGTAGTAAGACCAGGTGTTGAATAAATAAACACTAATATCAAAATAAATGATGGGCGAAAAAATTTGTTTTATCTTTTTAAATATCCTTCCTATCAAAATCCTACTTATGTAAGAACTTTTTGATCAAGGCAGTCATAATTAAAATTTAAGTAACCAATTCTTTTATCACGTGCGTTGGCACTGGTCATGGCGTGCGGATCTCACAAAGGAACATTCATTCGAGAGGAATCACGTTGATACGTCCACGAATCAGGCGACCGCCTCGTGGCATTTATTGTTTGTAAATAAAACCAGAGATAATCTACTACATGACTTATGTGAACTTCAACAGGGTGCGAAGCTTTGCTGTTTTATTAAATCAGTCTTAACCTACGATCTAACCAGTGTACGAACCACTTGTATCTTTTTCAATTCGAAATAAACAAAACATATGAAAGGTAAACAATGATGAAACTAAAGGTGTTTGTTCAGAGATATTGCTAGGTTTCTGAATTTTAATTTCGTTTCGCGTACGCTACTTGAAATAAATACTTTTAAGCCAGAATGGTCCAAAGTTTTTCATCCCTAGGGCCTAATCTGATTTGCACCACGGGCCGAATAAATTTAATTAGTAGGCCAAATAACTTAATATAGGCCTGAAAAATACCCTTAATAAACATTAATTCCCAATACTTATATTTAGCACCACATCTTACTATCCGTTCGGGTTATACGCTTAAGTACTAATTACGCTAATGGATTAGGAATTGGAAAGGTTGAATTTAGAGGAAATGAACCCACATTTGCGTGGAAAACCATTTAGGAAAAAAACCTCCAGTTCACCCGACCGAGATTCGAACCTCGATCTCCCCATCCTCGACAGTCGAGCTCAACACGACTAGCGCGTTAGTTAATTACGCCACCGAAGCGGGTCCAATTTAATAATAAATTGTATTATTGATTGGTGGAAAATTTCCAATTTTACTGCCAAAAACAGTTTTCTTTTTTCATCATCGCACCGTACTACCCGTTCATTTTAAACGCTTATATACTAATTACGCTAAAGGTCTTAAGGATTAGAAAGGTTATATTTAAAAGAGGTGCAACCGCAATTTCATGGAGGGAGGATAGATTTTTTTATATCTATACTCGTACACCGGACCGAGATTCGAACCTCAATGTCACCATCATCGGCAATCTAGTCTACTGCGAGAGTTGCGCTCTAGACCATGCGGCGACCGAAGCGGGTAAGAGGTTTATGGCTCTCCCAAGATGTATTATTAAATATGAATGCACAAAAACTTTTACAAAACACCTTAACATTATAAATATTTTTTTTATTAATCAAATAAATGTATAATAAAATGCAATCATGACAATATCCAGGCATCATTAGCTATTTACCATTTGCCACCAAGGGTTTTACTTTTATTGCCCTCCAAGATACTGTAAGGGACACATTTTCAATGATTGAAGGTCACATCCGGAGGGCTCACTATTTTTTATTTTTTTTAAGGATCACTTCTTACTACCCGTTCAGGTTATATGCTTTTGTACTAATTACGTTAGTGGTTATAGGGATTAAGAAGGTTATATTAGGTTATAGTATAGAAAGTGTGGCCGCATTTGCATGGAGGGAGAATGTAAAACCATTTATCTTAAACAAATAATGTTTTCTAGGCACCCTCAGACTTACTCAACAGAACTTTTGATTCAAAGATAATTTAAAAAAAATTAATTATTTATTTTAATTCAAGATCGCGTAGGTGTCTTAAGTGTCCTAATAACTCCAAATTTGTTCATTAGGCTATAATACACTATTAAGTAGAATCAATTAAACTGTTGTCTGGATTAAACGAAGTACGTAATATCAAGGGATTACTGTACATCCATATTATTATCAGGTTTTTTCCCTTCACTTACGATGTGATTCAACAATCTGAATTTTTTTATTTTATAAAATAATTCATGTAAAATTTACCTGAAATTTTTTCGATACAAAATTCTACCAACATTCTTTATCTTTAATAGAAAGAAGCAGTGGAACATATTCATTTAAATTTTCTTTATGATAATAATAATAATATTAAAGTAACCCGCCTCGGTGGCGTAGTTGGCTAACGTGCTAGTTGTGTTGAGCTCGACTGCTGAGGACGGGGAGATCGAGGATCGAATCTCGGTCGGGTGAACTGGGGTTGGTTTTCCTAAATGGTTTTCCACTCTCCCTCCATGCAAATGCGGGTTCACTTCCTCTAATTCAACCTTCCTAATTCCTAATCCATTAGCGAAATTAGTACTTAAAGCGTATAACTCGAATGGGTAGTAAGACGCGCTGCTAAATAATAATAATATTAATGTAGTATGATGATAATTTTAAGTTGTAAAAATCGAGTGTCCTATCTCAGCCATTGGTTAGGAAATGTATTTTACGCCCTACGTTTACTTCAAGGAAACTCTAGACTATAGTTATCTACGCACAAAAAATGGGGATTTTTTTCAAGGCAGATGAGTGCGATAAAACTGGGGTAGATGAAGAAATAAGGTCCACATAAGCTTCTAATTGTAAATTAATCACGGCATTTTACCACCTTAACGACGAAAGTACAAAATCCCACTTATCTCTTTATCTCTTACATGATAAAATCTTTTCCCGCTGTAACAAAAAGTCTTCGCAACCTTCCTTATGCCGACGCTTTAAAATACACCGAAACGTTCTCATTAATTTCATTAATGTATATTTTCACCATTGTAATACTTAATGTGATTGTCTTAAGTATTTATAATAACTACCGTATATTAATCATTTAATAATATTGCCAGTGACAATTTTGTTTTAATGAAATCCGGTTAGTGAGATTATATTACGTGTAATAAATCTAGTAGTTACTTTAACATTGATTTAATTGGTTTAATTTCTTGAAGAGGGTGCACGTCCCCCCATTCCCTCCTCCTAGATCCGGCCCCCTGGTAGAGCAATGATATCCCTCTCTCATTTTAGACTCAATAGTCAATATTTACCTAACCCGCCTCAGTGGCTTAGTTGGCTAACGCGCTAGATGTGTTAAGCTCGACTGCTGAGGACGGGAAGATCGAGGTTCGAATCTCGGTCGGGTGAACTGGGGGGGGGGGTCCTAAATAGTTTTCCACTCTCCCTCCTTGCAAGTGCGGGTTCACTTCCTCTAATTCAACCTTCCAAATTCCTAATTCATTAGAGTAATTAGTACTTAAAGCGTATAACCCGAACGGGTAGTAAGACGCGATGCTAAATATTATTATTAATATTTACCTATTTTATTGGTCAAAATTTATAAAAGAGAAATTTGATAGTAATAAGATAACCATAATATGTGCATCCCCTAATAAAATGCCAAAAATTCTAGACCGAATTCAAAATTTTAATACAAAGTGTTTACCCTTGGGTAACCAATGTCGATATTTTGTATTGGTCTAAATATACAAGAGAATACGTTAATTCTTTAAAAAAAATTATAACATTTAAAAGGTGAGTCAAAAAAGTTCTACGTATGTATAGCGGAATTTGCTCTCGGGTTCGCTAGTGTATATTATGTTACGAATTTTGAGTAAATACTTCCATTTTTAAACAATAGAGCAAGAAAATTCGTGCGGAGCTCCAAACCATTTATTTTTACTTAGCAATGCATCTTATTACCCATTAGGGTTATACGCTTAAGTACTAATTAGGCTAATGGATTAGGAATGGGGAAGGTTGAATTTATATAAAGTGAACCAACATTTTCGTGGAGGGAGAGTGGAAAACCATTTAGTACCCCCCCTTCCCCCAGTTCACCCAATCGAGATTCTAAACTCGATCTCCCCGTCCTCAGTGGTCTAGACCAAAACGACTAGCGTGCTAGCAAACTATAACACCGAGGTGGGTTCCTTTCTTCTTAAGCTCATCTATATCCAAATCTTGCCTCCTATGACGTCGTGCAGAAGACATTTCCTCCGAAGACTATGATCAATTCAGTTTGCTTTGTAGAAGAAAACCCGCCTCGATGGCGTTGTTGGCTAACGCGCTTGTCGCGTTGAGCTCTAATGCTGAGGACGCGGAGATCGAGGTTCGAATCTCGGTCGGGTGAACTGGGGGTGGTTTTTCCTAAATGGTTTTCCACTCTCCTTCCCCGCAAATGTGGGTCTACTTCCTCTAATTTAAAATTCCTAATCCATTAGAGTAATTAGTACTTAAAGCGTATAACCCGAACGGGTAGTAAGACGCGGTGCTAAATATTATTATTATTATTATTGTAGAAGAAAGTATATTATAAGGATTTTTTAAATATTTAAACGCTACCCAAACATTTATTCATCAGTATTATTGTTATTTGTTAAAACATAAATATTTTCTTGAAATTAATTACTCAATATATACACTACTTTCCCAAAAATTGGAAGAATTCCAAATATGCATCACTTTATAATATATTTTTATTTGTGTTATCTAATGTGCACTTTCTTAGCAAATTGATTAGTACACGAGGATTTCTAATAGTGAGAGCGAAAGAAACTACTAATTCTGCCGGTAAATCTAGATTAACATAACTTCTAGGGTTCTTTTACACGCCACAATCGAAATGGAACCGACAGCTTTGCCACCCCTCCGAAGGAAGTTGTGCTACGAATTTTTATCACCCAAATAGAATCCGCCGACGCCAGCTGATTTTGAACCCATGAGCATCGTGACCTGAGGTAAACACTTTATCACAATACCACCGGGGTTGACTTGCAGCTTATTATATTTGTTTATTATCGACAGTTACAAAATTAGCTAAAATAATTTTCATAATATGTAAAGTGATGTGTTTTACAGTTGTCACTTTTCAAAAAATAATACCAATATAATTAAAATAATTCTATTAACAAATTAAAATGTTATTTATGTTTACCTGAACTTTATTATTTTTATTTTTTAACAGTTACTTTCCACCCAAATTATACTATTTCAGTAAATCTCATAATTTTTAGTAACCATAGGCGTTGAAAACCATATAATAAATATATAGACTTAAGGAACAAAATAAGGGTGAATTTTGAGGAAATTGAACGTCACTAAACCACAGGGATTATAGTTAATTTATATGTGCATAAAAATATTTCCATTACACCCGATCGTATTGGAACATCGGTCTCCAAGATCAACGTTCTTGACCATATCCGCAAGGCCAAGCCTTTCTTTAATAGTCTACTATAAGAGCTATTCCTATCCAGTCCAGCTCATTACACCCTAGCCTTATCTTGAGCTAGTTCTATCGAGTCCATCTCATCACACCCTAGCCTTATCTTGAGCTAGTTCTATCCAGTCAACCTCATTACACCCTAGCCTTATCTTGAGCTATTTCTATCTAGTCCCCCTCATTAAAATCTATCCTTCTCTTGCGCTAGTTCTATCCAGTCAACCTCATTACACCCCATATATTTTAAGTCCATTTTATTACTATCATCCCATCTGCGTCTATGACATCTTTGTCTCTTACCATTGAGTTTACCATTCAACACCCTGAACACGGTTCAAAAAAATTAAAAAATCTCCCTCGTACCGCTTGTCCAGCCTACTGTACTCCGCGAGATTTGATCTCACCAACACTTTTTGGGGATGTTTACAGAGTACTCTTTTTGATCCAAATATCTTCCTTAGCACCCTGTTTTCAAACACCCTAACTTTCTTCTCGTTCTGGAAGGACGTCCAGAAAGCCTTAAACGACTTAGAAATCTTTTCAATTCTCGTAAATGGCTATAACGATTTTGATTAAACTTCATATCTTGGCTCAATATACTATTACAAACAAAATGGCTGACCTCATTTTCATGGAAAAATTACTTGAGAATCTTGTGAATGTTGGGTAAGCACTACGCTAAAGAAAATTTAAATTATTAGCGTGGGCATTTTATAGCCTAGTGTTTATTTGATTTCTGAGATTCCTTTTTTGATCCACATCTACATTTGACTACGAAACAATGGCCTCTTTTTGTACACTACGGGATATTTAATCAATCGATAAAAGGATATATTGATTTTTTTATGAAAGGTTGCCAGTCTTGTTTAAAATGAATTAATATAAATTAAATTTTAATAAATATAATCTTGTCCATTTGATATAAAAATAACCATTGACTTATTTAAATATCAAATTTGTTTATTGATTTAGCTCATATTTGTTTAAATGTATTTAAAAGATTGACAAATTACTAAGAAACTTGACAGTGCAGGTAAAGAAGATATTTTAAATATAAATTCTATTAAATCATTAGAAAATTACCATAAATTGTATCATAAGCAAAACCATCTCATTGAACACAATATATTTTGCTGAACTCCAGTAGATTATTATTATTATTATTATTATTATTATTATTATTATTAGCACCGCGTCTTACTACCCGTTCGGGCTATACGTACTTACGCTAATGTGTAATAATAGGGTGATTGCGAGATGAAATGAAGGACCTACAGTTTAACGTGCAATCCGAACCACGGTGAAGACCTGGCATTCCACACATTCACAAGTTGTGATTAATATACGTCTTGTCAGAGGTGAAGGAAGAGTTTGGTGATCAGATAAATCTGTGCCGGGACCGAGGATTGAACCCCGGACCCCAACACAGAAGTCCAACACCTTAACCCTAGACTACCAGGTCACCGACCACTCCAGTAGACGTGGGATAGGATAAAAAAAATCTCACAATAATCTTGAATGGATTTTTGTTTGGTGTTTCAGCTGTCCTCTGTTAATAATTTGTTGGACTAATGATACAATCTCAATTTATTTACTTTGGAATATGAACTAAGACTTAAGGTCCGCCATTTGTGGATAAAATTCCAATTTTTCACTATAGTCACTTGTTTGAGAAATAAATACCTGAATATTTACCATTCCAATACTTGAGGGGAGGGGATATAATTCCAGTGAGTACAATTCTAATTCTTCATTAAGGCCACTTTTTTGAGAAATATTTGAATGATTACCATTCCAAATGGACACAAGTCCGATTTTTAGGGATATAATTATCTCAATGGGTACAATTCCAATTGTTCATTTAAGTCATTCGTTTGAAAAATACATGAACGGTTACCATTGAAAATTGATACAATCCCGATCTTTCAGGATGTAATCCCAGCAGGTACAATTCCAAATTTTAATCAAATGTCGTTTAGTTTGAGAAATACCTGAACGGTTAACATTCTAAATGGATACAATTCAGTCGTATCATAACATTAATTTAAAACCTGTGTCTTGGTTTCGGGAGGAGCTCTTCTTTAACCGCCTCACCGATAACACTTGGCCCTCTTTTCGTCCCGTTGAGACAAGATTCTTCCATGAATCACCTTAACTGGGGGAACCCCTTCTGGAGGGGAGATTGTTAACTGGAGGAGAGGTGGAGAACGGCGCTAACAGTTTAGAATAACAGATAAATTATAGAACTACGGAGGTCTCAGCTGGTCAATCTTCATGACGTATCTCCGCAATACACACACACAAAAAGAAAAAAAAAGAAAATTTTCTATTTTTAGTTTATGCGTGTGACGTCAAAAGCTTAGAACGTGAAACGATCTGTCTAGTTTTCCTGGGGGGTGGGGGG
>CABFVX010000972.1:159271-176850 GCA_902151425.1 Timema shepardi | reverse complement strand
TACACGCGTGTAATGATACACGCGAAGGAAGTGCAAGGCTGCTATAGACCGGAGGAGGAAACGCAAACTTCATTGATGTGTTTCAGCCACGCGAGTTTGTGAGGGGGAGGAGCGAGGAGAAGAAGAAAAAAAAAGGAGGGAGGGTAAACTTGACACAACACACGAGGAAATCACGCGCTTACCGGCGAGCGGCCGGCACACACTCTCCGTGCTGATCAAAAACCTCAACAAAACCTTTTCCTCTCGTCTCTCCCCTTCACCTACTTGTTACTGTAATCAGCGGTGACGTAAATACAACAGTAGGGCATCGGAAGTAACTCATGTGGCTTTGGGAAACGATGAGTGCGTGAAAAAAGAAAGAAAAAAGAGTGAGTTGAGGGAGGAGAGGAAAAGAAGGCAGAAACAATCGTAGGAAAGCTGGGGGTGTCCCGCGCGTTTACACCTCTCCTCTTCGGTCACAAACACAATAATGTACTGGTAGCGAAACGGTTGAACCCCAACGGGGCGAGAACAGATAGCGAAGGTGGGTGGAAATGTATAAAAGTGTCGGATAGAATGGAGGATGGTTTAGAAGCCACAGGTATGTCGCCCTCCAAGGTTCATCAGTTGATACTTCTTGGCTTGTTGCTCTTGTGGGTCCTGGGAGATACCTCACCGGTCAACAGCAGGAGGGGAGGAAGTAAAAAATCATCTCACTTGAGGAAAGCGTGGCTACATCACCAGAACAAACGGCTACAAACGAGATCGGAGCGTTTAAAGATGAAACGACGTTCCGTCAACGAACACCCGTTGGACACTTTGGCCAATATGACCATTTGCCCTTACAAGGTGGTGAGGAATCGTCAGCAAGACCCGAACATGTTCCCCGAGATCATCGAGGAGGTGGAGTGTATATCGGACGAGGTGGGGTGCTCCTGTAAGAAGGAGGGAAGTTACAAGTGCATACAATTAACCACGCAACTCAAAATGTTCAACAAGGCGACGAAGGAGTTTTCGAGCAAAAAGATTAAGTACGGTTGCGTTTGCGGCAAGGAGCCGACGGGAACGCTCGCAGTAGAATCCCCAACGAGTGAAGTCGAGTAAAAGTTGCGTGGCCCGTTATAAAAACGACGGGCCTACTTCTTGTGTGGACCAAGGGTTGATTTTCTTCAACCGTCCAGTGTGATACAAACCTTAATTTATTGTTCCAAGTGATCTCATTGCATCGTAAGGCTGTGATTGTTTGTGCGGGTATATTGGTTCGAATCCAGACTACATTAGATATTGGTGAAATTTTCTTAGGGCATCATGAAGATTCACATCGTCTAACCAATGGTGCATCAATGCTTAGCTGAACTGGGAGAAATGACATTGTCTACCCTGAGAACAAGGTAATTTTTCCAAGAGCATTTTAAAACTTAAGAGTCAAACTACAATCCCACGTACTACCTAGTGTGAGCCGTTTTGAAACACTAATTTTTGTCGCTTAACAATCACTTACCTTTTACAAATGGTATATTATTTAAGATGTTTAATTTTTGTCGCTTAACAATCACTTACCTTTTACAAATAGTATATTATTTAAGATTTTATTTTAAATTTTACACATAATTATTAATTCAATTAGTTATTTATTTAAATATATTTATTAATGGCTGAGCTATATATTTTATTTTCATTCGTCCTATCTTTGTGTTATTCATATTTAAGAAAGAGTATTTTAAATTACATTTGAATAGTTTTGAAGACCATACCTTCCTGAAGATTACATATAATTTTAATATAATCTATAAGATACACGGAACAGCTAAAATACGAAGCAATGAAGAAGACTAACTCATAAGATAGATTTTAAGAAGAAAAATTAAGACTTGGTATTCGAAAATTATATAATTGTACGTATTAAAAGTGCCCCAAAATTCCCACTTTTAAAAATATATATAGAAATTGTAACTTTAATTCATCTGTACTCGTTAAACCGTGACCTCCGTCAAGTACATTTTTTGGTACATCACCGCTTACATGAATACAAAAACTGCTATTTTATTAGAGATTAGTTGTTTTTCGTACAAATATGCTAAAAATGTATTTGATAGTTGTATCGTATTTATTTGTTCATAAAAATAAGCCACTAAGTTTAGTAAAGGAGTAAAGAACTCAAAAGACTGATAGTAATATAGAGTTTAAATATGTTCTTGTACTATGTAGGTATGGTAAATTCCGAATTACTTCTGTTTACTCACCATCTGAAGACTAAATTCCGACCACACATAGATTTGAACAAAAGTTTCTCAATATGTATGGGTGTATTTAGACCTTGGCTCTGATCAGCACCATTTTAGGTGATATATTTCAGAAGATGGTAAAATCCTCACTGAAAAACTTGGGGTTAAATCTTTGTGAGGTCAAAATTTGGTCCACATGTAGAGGAAACATTGACGTTCCAAAAATTAAGTGACCATTCTTTATAAATGTGGTCCTGGTCACCAATTTTATTTTGTGCGCTTGTAAAAATCATAGTCAAAAACCAAACTATTTTAATTTAATATCTCAGCTAAACACGAAATGTTTTTACTATCGTCTTTCACAAATTGAATTAGGCTAAGCTTAAGTTAATTGGAAGAGTCACGATGCATTTTTATTTGTATTCATCTCTCACTTGTATGTTTGATTATTTGATTAGGTTTCTTTTAAGTCTATTTTTTTTTTGTTAGGTATATATATTTTTTAACTTGTTCAATCTTATTGAGTGTAAGAAAACTTTGAATACCTGATTCTGACTGTGTACACAATTGTCCTATATATGTACTATTTATATCTATTTTATATTTTATTTATTAATTTATTTATTTAATAAAATTATTTATTCAATATTTATAATCATAATGTTGTTGAGTTTAATTATTTTCATGTAATAATCCTCTTCTTTAAATCAAACCCTTATTAAAGGTACGTGTTAAGTAATGGAATATGAAACACATCAGTAATACATTTCATTTTGAGGCAATTTCTCTTTGGATGTTTTTACATAGTTTTTATTGAAAAACTTTTTTTTTGTCCAGTATAAAAATAGAGTTTAATTTTATTCACATGGTAATATCAACAAAAATTGTTGACTAAATGACATGAGCAAAGCGGCGTTAGATAACAAACTTTTTAAATGAACAGAAAAAGTTGTCATTAAAATCCAAGACACTCTTTACAGATATCCGACAACTGTTTAGGCCAACATTTGAAGAAAATTAAACTCCATATTAGTACTGAAGTGATATTTTATTTCTTTTCGCCAAAACTATGTTTTGATATAAACACTGTAAGAATATTGTCCTCAACTTAGGTTTCCTACACTCCCACCTTAAATAAATTATCTTTAGTGGCACTAAAGCGTGCCCAAAATAAATATATTTAAAAAATTGATTAAATTGTTCCTATTCGAATGAAAAATCATCAGATTAATACAACGCATTTGATAAAAAAAAACACTTTATAATTACTATACTAGTTTGCTAGTTTAGATATGTATACTAGTTTACTTGTTTAGATATGTATAGTCAGCGTCTGGTAGTTAACACAAGTTACTAAAGTTACTAAAAATATTTTAATATATAATACATATAATCCGAACATGTAGTGAGTGAAACTTGGTGATAAAAACAAACAAAAAACTTTAATAAACTAATATGTCAATTTATATGGTTTGGGTATGTCATTTTTTATAGATAATATCAATAGCTATAAAGTGTCACTAATAATAATTATAGTAAAGTGTTATCACTATAGACCACAATTTTTTTTAACATTTTCTAAAAGGTTCTTCATACGACAATCATACTATAAATATGTCAAGAAAGTGGTAAGAAGGACAGTAGCTAACATTACATTAGGTACTAGATAGAACCTCTTTCTTATAATCATACGTCAAATAATTTGATTTGCAGCTGAAACATTTGATTTATCATAATAATATCGATAAAATAATACAAATATAATACTACTAAAAATAATAATAAGTCTTCAACCTGGTCCCGATGTGCTTCCCATCCATCCGGAGCTGGACATCGCACTCAGCCCTTTGGCTGATTAGGGCTGCCCGCACAATCAGGGAGAAAGAACATGTACAAAGGAAGTCCTGGAAGAGCGCTAGTTTCCAGTTGCTTTCTGCACTGAATTTAAACGGCCGAGGTAGAAAGAAATAAATGCTACAAATTTTGCCGGAAAGATATTTTCACATACCTTCCGCCGATATTTTACACTCCATAATTAGTATGGGAGGCCGGCCTGGTTGGTGTAAAGGTCACCATTCCTGGTTACTAATCTACAGGTCCCGGGTTTGATTCCTGGGGGTGCTATAGATATTCTTAACGAAGGGGAATTGTTCTTATGGTTGCCATGGACGGGATTAATTAGGCTTAAGTTAGGTTTTAAGACTTCTACTGGCACCATTTAATCATCATCACGTCTCATCAAGACGAATTAACCGTAGAAGACCAGAAATATCTAGCCGGTAAACCCTGGTGTGGCATACGCTAAGTAATAATAAAAATAATCGACATGGTACCGATGGTTTTCCTTACCCCCCGCCGAAAGATAGATGTGCTACGAATATTCATAGCCCAGTAAAAATCCACCGACCTCAGCCGGGTTTGAATCCGTGAACATCAGGTACTGACATGTGCACTTTAACCCAAGACCACTGAGGCCCAAAATAATAGTACATTGACATTAATGATGACCTCAACAAAAAAAAGTTCTTATTTTCTAAGCCGTCCTTCCTATCACGGTATAATATTTAGAAATGGTAGTTTTAGACAAACCGTTAGAGTAAGTCGAATATCACCCGATTTAGTGGCCAAATGGTCTAAGGTGTCAATATAGAAATAGAATGGACTACCTATGACGGTGAGATCAGGGTTCGAGTTTGGGTCGGTTGTACTGAGGGTGGTTTTAACTCATGGTTTTCCACTCTCTCTCCACGAAAATACGGATACACTTTCTCTAAGATTCAACCTTTATTATCCCTAACACGTTCGCATGATACATACGCATGTATATAATCCAAACGGGTATTAAGACGCGATGCTAAGATAAAACTAATTAAAGTTCATCGAGATCCTTCTTTGTCCAAAGGTGAGCTTTACTCAATACATATAGCCTGCTTTGGTGGCATAGGTTAATTAATAATAATAATAAAAAAATTAATAAGAAATTTACTATTGGTAAGTTGTTTTTCTATTTGAGATGTAAAATGTTGAATAAAATTCAATTTAAAATACAATAACAGATATTCAATTTTAATAAAAACGAGATTAAATGTGCTATAAAAATTGACTAGTGATAAAAAGTGATCAAACTAAATTATTTTTAAATACAAATGATCAAATGATACAAAACAATATTTATAAGTATTTGTGAAGACATTTTAACACATTACTTTACAGACAAATCTATTAAAATTATTTTAGTAACAGTTTTAACTGCCAAAAAACTTCCCATTTATAACCAGCTGTAAACGGTGCACGCAAAAAAAAAAAATATTGTTATTAAACACGCGAATAAAGGCAGAAATACTGAAATTCTTACGTCTCAATCTGGATTCAAGTAAAGCTACCGGGTATCTTGTCTTCCATGATATGACCAAATGACCTTGAATTATTAATCTCTAACAAAAATTTCAAACAGCTGAAAATATTCTGGTAGCTACCTATAGCCTGTATTGCTTAGGTTTTTTTTACGGTTCTCCAAATCTTACTATTCATCCGGACTATCATCATCATCATCATCATCATCATCATCATTAACAGCTTACAGAAAATGGCTGGGTCTGTTTGGAACATAAGCCTCTCCATCAACTCCTTTCCTCTCACCATCTTCTCTCCTTCCACCTTGGTCCACTCTTCTCCTCTTTCCTCCACACCTCTTACGCCCTTCAGCCATCTGTCCCTTGGTCTTTCTCTCGGCCTCCACCTTCATATTCAACATCCTACTGGGCATCCTTTCCCTCTCCATTCTTTTCACACCTTAGTCATGCCTTCTCATATTCTGCACTGAACTTGCTCTTCCTTTACTATTCTTCTTATTCTCTTATTTCTCATCCTGCCAAATTTTTTCACACTGATCCTGCTTCTCAGAAAACTAATTTCACTCGCCTGAATTCTACTTGTATCCCAATGGCCGCTCGTAACCAAAATTAGTAGAGGTACTGCTCCAGCAAATGTTTAGCCTTTGTTTTAACATTGTATAAAAGAAAAAAAACATGTATAAAAAGAAAATTTATTCAGGAACTGGATAAAATCTTAACAAAAAAAAACTTTAAATTAAATTGTTACAGTCTATTCATTTAAAAATGAAATCTATTCTTCTTGTTTTAATTTGCGCAAAAAGTACAATAATCTTCTCCTTGATCTCTGGATGACAATTGAGGAATGTTTTCTTAATTGAAAATATTGCAAGCGCATTTAGTCTTTCTGTTAAATAAAATAACCGATAAAATGAATCAAATAGAATAGCTGGAAGCAGAATAATAATCTAATTCTACACTCTTTTACACTTTATCACATTCAAGTATATAGTACACGGTTTTTAAGCACAACACACACTGAGTAAAAAAAACACTTCCACCATCACGCCAGAGCCGGCACTGCGAGAGCAACAGTGCTCTCTCTACCTGGCAGTCTCGCCTTCCTCCCCACCCCCTTCTATATGCAACAGACAACAGTCAAACACCACACCGCTGGCACTGTGAAGCGCACAGTTCCATACAAAGATTTTTGTATATTTTTTCATAAACCGGGGGATGGCTACTAAAGCACTGACACTAAGCTTAAGGAATATATATTGTACTACAAAAATAAATAAAGAATTAAAGAAAAAAAATGACTCATTATATTATGTTATCGATAATATCAAGTGGAAATAGATGGTGCTGCAGTTCCGCAGTGCCTACACACGAGCGGCCATTGTAATGTATCCTGTTTCTTCATTACCCGAGTTTTCCCCATGTACGTCAATAATGGTAAGTAATAGGCATTGTATATCACTACCTTGCACTTGTTTGGCATATTCCTGTTCCAATCAGGCTATATTTATATCTACACTAACCAAGCAGGTATGAGTAATGTAAAATTTGGAATTAATGTAGGGGTATTTGCATCCATAGATAGGGTAGAACTATTAAGAAAACAGATGACAACCAGATGAGATTCAAATCCCATATTTCCTATCACCGGAAAAACAGATTGAATGAGACTGATGACTTTGTCCACATCACCACCGTTGCAGGTCTCTTATGGTTGAAAATAATTTTGTAATAATCTACCATGGTGACAAAGAGATCAATAATACTTGAAAGTAAAATTTTTTAAAGTTGATATTTGGATTTTATAACTGTTTTAAAGGCGGTTGGAAAAGTGTATTTTTACTTTATTTTCACTCTGAATTAATGAGACAACAGAAATACTAGTTACAGTGAAAGTATATTTTTTTTCGCAAGTACAAGTATTTTTTTACAAACTAAAATCTACTTTCTTTAATAACATATTTACATACACATATATATATATATATATATATATACAATATAACAACAGGCTGATTTAAATAGGAAGGAATTTATTTGACATTCATTAAAGTTACTAGAATAGTTTATATATATTTATACATAACGTCATTGACTGTAACGTTTCATAAAATAACACTGATAATATTGTACGATTAAAACGTTATCACTGTTGATCAGGGGGCGACGGGGGGCGTAGGGGGACTTGGAGGGCAGCTTCACCGAGACACACGCTAAAGGGGGCCCCGTGCCTAAGGGCGCTTTTTATATATAAAAAATATCACTATTTATTAGTCAACTAATCAACAATTAATAAGTTAGTCAAATCATATAGTTGTATAGGTTATACATAATACAACTAAAATATTAAAAAGATATTCATTTTTTTACCAATTTATTTTAACTATGCTCCAGTACGTGTCTTAAACGGATGGGAGAGAAGATGGGGGTATGGGGCCCCAAAATCGTCAGAGTAATCTGCCCCAAGATTTATTTCACCAGTCGTGTTGTTGACAGCAAAAAAAAAAAGAGAAGAGATATATACACACACACACACACACACACACACACACACATATATATATAAATATATAGATAGAAAGAGAAATTGTTTAGCACCGCGTCTTACTACCCGTTCGGGTTATACGCACTTACGCTAATGTGTAATGGTAGGGTGAATGTGAGATGAAATGGAGGACCTACAGTTTAACGTGGAATCCGAACCACGGTGGAGGCCTGGCATCACACACATTCACAAGTTGTGATTAATACAAGTCTTGTCAGAGGCGAAGGAAGGGTTTGTCAATCAGATAAATCTGTGCTAGGACCAAGGATTGAACCCCGGACCGCCAGCACAGAAGTCCGACACCTTACCCCTAGACCACCAGGTCACCCAACAATTAATATTAATATACTAAACGAGTCTCTAACCCCCGACCCATATCGATGATCACGGTCTAAGACATCTTACTGAATTAGCGTTGACGGGGCTATTGAGGATTGAATCTCGGCCAAGTCTACTGAAAGTAATTGGGTAGTTTACAACAGGTAATTAATGATTAATTTGTCGATCTAGGTGATCTTGGGGTAATGTGTTCGTTTCAAGACCTGATGTTCGTGGTTTCAAACCCTTCCACGGTCAACGGATTTTTATAAAGTGATAAAAAAAATCCGTAGCACAACTTCCTTCGGAGGGTAACATAATCATTCCCACCTCAATTGTGGCATATAAAAGAACCCTGAAAGGTATCTTAAAATACCTTTCCTAGTAAAATCGGGCAACTCTTTCTATCTCGCTCTTAGAAATTATCGTGTGCTGATATAATCAGTCAGTTCAGAAAGTGCACGTTAAATACCGCAAGTAAATGATTTAAAAAATATTACTTTAATTTTATCTTATTCAAACCTCCAAGCTAATGCTGAAATATATACTATAAACTACCTTTCTCTTATCTAGCTCTTAGAGCCAATGTTTCTCAAAGTTTTGATGATGGAGAACCAACGCACGGACGCTATGGGCACTGGGGGAGCTCTGAAACCCGGAGGAAAGTAGTTGGGAAAGGGGGTGTTTGAAAACTACGCAGGAAAATCATTATTTATAGGAAATAACATTTTGCGACTGTAAATAAATGACAAAAATTAATTTATAAAATACAATTTTGCAAAAAATAAATACTATGATTACATTAAACTAGTAATAGGTTTAAAATTATTTATAACATTTTAAGCCTCATAATTTTTGGCAAATAATTATTTAGATTTGTTGATCTAGAGTTGGTACATATTTCTTTTTCTAATTGACTAGTGTTTAATGAGAAAAGAAATACAGCATATTATGATGGATATTTAATATTTATTACCTTTTTGCATTTAAAATTGATTGTATTATATGAGATTAATATTCTTTCATTCATTATTATTGATATACTTCCTGGGATCATGTAGACCACTTGATAAACCGTCGCGGACTACCAGTGGTCTGAGGACCACACTTTGAGGAACACTCTTCAGACTACGTAACTAATGACACTTGGGTTAAACATTCAACTAAAATTAAAATAGCTGTGTCATTATTATTCAGACTGATCTCGAAGAACTTGAAACTTTTCAAAAATCAGTCTTCTGTAAACTACCCAAATATAATTTTTTTCTTTTTAGGTCCACACGTTTTTATTTATCATTTAAAGAACTCCCCAAATACCTATTAAAAACACCTGAGCCATTTTTAAAAAGTTAAAAATTTTCATAAATTTGCTCATTACCTCTGGGCGCTTTTATTTTAAATTTTGATTTTACTCCTCAAAATAAGAGTTGCATACTGATTACTGATTTTCTAAATTTTTAATTTTTTTAAAATGGTTTGAACTTTTTTTTTTCAAAATTGGGATTTGGGGAATGTCTTAAATGATAAATTAAAACGTGTGGTGCTAAAAATAAAAAAAGTTAATATGTGGGTAGTAGTTTACTGAAGACTGATTTTTGAAAGTTTATAAATGACTATAGCAATTATTTTGATTAAAATTTATATCTCAAGAGGGTATAAAATCAATATTAAAATAAGGTTTTCTTTTATGAAAAAACTTATTTTACAGACAACTGATTTTTAAGAATTTTATCACAATCTTTAATATACTATATTAAAAAGTATGCATGATTTTTCGGCAGCATTTATTTAAAAGTTATGTGTATTTTCCAGTAAATGGGATACATAAAAAAATGTAAAAAGAAACTATGGAACTTATTCTACACTTTTTTAAGAAAAACTTGAACTAACGTGATTAATTGTATTTCAAGAAAACTTTAACTTTTAGAGACTCCCACTTTAAAGATGGACCTGACTGACACCTTCACTCAGTCGATATCGTGTCTGTCTACTGAGCTAAGGGTGCCGGGTTCAATTCTCAGCATGACCGAAAAATATGTAATTGGGGAAACAGGGGTTTACCCTTTCACAGTGATGAGTTAACGGTCGGGGACTGGATGTTGTGCCTGTTCTAAGTTAGATTATAAGGCATATTAAGCTAAGACACGCCTATCAAGCCGGTAGTGGAAAAAATATATCACTTGAATAAAAAACTGAGCCAGGCCACAGGCTGGAAACAGTAATGGACGTAAAAAAAACTTTTTAGGTAGGACTTTAACTAATTCATTACTTTTAGGAAATTTCCCAGCACTGATTCAGTCTTTATCTGACACGAATCACTTTCTCCTTGTTGTTGAAAGTTGGCTAATTGGTAAATAAACTTCATCGACGAGTTTTACATTATCTACAAGCTTTTATACATGTAAATTGACGTTTCCGGACATGTCAATGTTTACAGTATTAAATTTAAAGGGAAATCGATGAATAACAAAACTATGACAGTCCCTTGTAGGGTGGTTTGACTCATAGATTGAACAGATTCCTCCATCCCTTGGAAAATTTATGACCACACATTCATCCCCACCCCTTTTCCTTTTCATTCAATTATTGAAATTTTTGTAACTGTAGTTAGGACCCTTAGGCTTGTAATGACGTAGAAATACTTGCAAAACTAAAGGATGTTGTCTACGTGTGACGTCACTGCTGTTCAAAATAGGATTTCCCAGGTTAGTGAATTTACGTTTTATTCAACGAGTTTTAATGATAAAAAATTTGAAACAAAAAACATAAAGTCTTAAATAATTCTAAAAAAATATTTCTATAGTGTGATAAAACTATTATATTTTATCTGAAAGAAGGTTTTTTTGTAAACGTCTTTTTATATAAATCTTCTATGGCTTAGGCTATTTGGCTTATCCATGAACATCACACGTATGAGTCTTCCTGCTAGGATCTAGATTAAAAATTCTAGCAGCATTTGTCTCTCTAGAATAAGAAATAAGAATTTTAAAAAGCAAAGTAATTATAAAAATGCTTACACATTATATAAGTTTTTTTCTAAAGTAATTACAAAATGAATCTCAACATGTAAAAAAATGGCAAAACTTAATTTTGTTTTTTATGTATTTTTATTTGTTCAAATATTCTTTTATTACACTATTTAAAGTTTTAATATTATTTTTATTCTTAGTTTAAAGTATTCAAATAAATTGATATGTTAAACTGAGCTCTTTTCAACAAAATACAGCTGTTCGATACGTGATAAAATTCTTATTTTTTGTTTTTAATGTTTTTCTAAAAACTCAAATAATATTTTACTAAGATAATATAGGTTTAGTTTTAAATACTTTTTCATTTTACATACATTTCCTAATAATACAAATAGGCCTAAAATATATATATATTTTTTCAAAACATATTCACAACATTTTTCACTTTGCACCTGTAATGAGTAGTTTGAAGCATTTCAGCGATAAATACTATGTCAAGACATATATTTAGATAAAACTTGCTCTAGATTATTTTTAAATTACCAATGACGTCAATGGCTACCTATTGACGTAAATACATTCGTAGTTCAATGGTTTGTTTTTTTACTTAAGATATAATGTTTTAACTTTGCCACGACTTTTGAAATATTACAAGGTAGATATGAAAACAAAACTCTCTTCCAAACAGGCCGTAAAATAGTTATATACATTTGTGTTGGAAACAAAAGTATAATTTTATTTTACTGTGCAATAAAAATATAATATGAAGTCATAGCAAGTATGTAAGCAAAAGCGCCATTTTGTACAATTCTTCTCCAAAATGGCGGACAAACAGATGACTATATCAATGGTTTCCATATAATATTATGGAAAAATTCAACTTCGGATGGAACACAATTTCTCATAGTTCTAGTTTATGCCACACGTTTTCACTTGGATTAACTACGTTGTATTTATAATATTGTAATATAGGCTACATAATAAATCAGACAGCTATTTCGGTGAAGTACGCACCACTTTGAGAGCAAAGGTTTATCTTTGGGTCATTCGGTAAAATTTTAAGATCTACAATCTCGCTTCAAAATGATTACTGTACAACTTTTACCCAACCTAAGTGCCATCTTTATTTAGTAATAATCTTGCTGGGGAAAAAAACACTATTATAATCAACACTAAATAAATAAATCAAACATGAGATCTTGGAATGTTCCATTACTTTAAATTCATTGTTGTTGTTTCTTGAAATTATTAATAATAGTAGGTGACCTGGTGGTCTAGGGTTAAGGTATCAGACTTCTGTGCTGGCGGCCGGGGTTCAATCCTCGGTCCCGGCACAGATTTATCTGATTACCAAACCCTTCCTTCACCTCTGACAAGACATCTTGTGAATGTGGGGAATGCCAGGCCTCCACCGTGGTTCGGATTCCAAGTTAAACTGTAGGTCCTCCATTTCATCCCACAATCACCCTACCATTACACATTAGCGTATGTGCGTATAACCCGAACGGGTAGTAAGACACGGTGCAAATAATAATTGTACATATATTGCAGCTTAATCTCTTTAAAATATAATTAAATTAATAATGATATATCTGTGCATAATTTTGCTATGTGGCAAATAAACCATAACTTATGTGTTTCCGGTTTTTAATTATTTATGGGGCAGAACGAAACCATTTTCACTTTAAACTAGGAATTAAAAATATTTCGTACCAAATGAATATCACAAGTAATAAGTTATGTATAATATAAGAGTTTTATCAACATTTTGTTATTCATTTATACTAACATGAATTTTCCATTTACTGAATAAAACCATTCTTATTTATTTTACTGTGTTAAGATTCCATTCAAGCATGTTAGCTTATTAAGGGGGGATCACGGCTTCCCCAGCCCCCTTTCCTACCACTAACGACATCCGTGTAGCAAACAACATAAACTAAAGTGTGTACGTCAGTTATTTTGATGAAAAATAGTTATATTCATTTTAATGGTAGTAAAGAGAAATATGAAATTAATAATATAAGGAACGTACTTAAATGAAACAAATAATTGGATTAATTGGATAACTTATTTGGTCAAATTGAACAATATATATTCAGAAACAACATAGATTATTGAGTAATAAAGTTGAACAATTAATTTGTGTAAGACAAGTAAAATTGTAATTCTGTCTGAAACACTTAATAACATTTAAAAAATATAGGATTTACTGATAAGCAATAACATCTTTTTAAAAATGGGCAAATTGACTACATTAGAGTTAATAATGTTATAATTAGAGACTTTAAGAAATTTTGAATAATTGAGATAAAGAGCTAGGTTAATGTGGTCTTGACTAAACACAATTAATAGTCAATGTTTGACTTAAATTTTATTATATAAGAGCTTATCTTGAATAAATTTAACTTATTGTTGTTTCTGAACATATATTGTTCAATTTGACCAAAGAAGTCCAATTATTGCAATTAGTTGTTCCATAAAAGTACGTTCCTTGTATTATTAACTTTATGAAACCATTAAAGTGGGCTTGTGGTTAGCAATCCTAACCTTGGCCTTGGAGCTTAGGTTTCGATCATAATACATTACATCAGGAGGTATGTTGTATGTCATACGTTTTTATATCCTCTCTCTAAGCCAATGGTTCCCAAACTTTGTCATACAACGAAAACTTACCAGTCATTTAAAAACATACCCTTTCTTACGTAAGAGTAAATGATGAGTAAACCGGTGAGTATAAAATGTATTTTCTCATCACTAAATGCAACTTAATATTTTAAGTTCCATAAAAATCCAAATCAATATAATCACTGTGGATGAGTAAACAAGAATACATCTTCCGTAATATCTGCTTGTCGTAAAAGGCTACTCAAAGAGACTGAAAAAGGAAAGCTGCTTTTTCGGTACGGATGTATGTGGAGGTTGGTAGACAGTACTGATATCAAACAGCTATAAGGCATCCACGGCATGAGAGGTGGTATCTGATACCTAAAGTACAGTCACCACCCGAGTTTACTTGGATGACATCTCAAAAAGTTACTAGAAATAGTCACTAATGTATCCCTACACCAACAGCTGACATCTGTCACTTTGAATAGCTGTAATGAAAACATATGGAAATGTATGAATGTGATAGTTAACCACAGTAATTTAGGACAATATTATTTATATTTATTTGAGGTCGGGGCACAAAGCTTATTCATAGGTTTATTACACTTAAAATCATTATATAATTACAGCACTTTCACAAAAGGTCTAACAAATATTGCTTTAAAATGGCGACGGATGGATTTAAACCATGTGATTGATCACGATGCAAACAAGTTCTTTACAACGGTGCATCCACACATGGATAAAATATTTTATTCAATTAAATATTTAAAAAAAACAAGTATTTTGTCTTTTCCAAGTTAGTATTAAAAAGTATTAATAGATTCATTATATTACACATTATCTAAAACATTCCAAAACAAAGAATAAGTACTTTCAATAATGTTTAAAATATTGTTTCAGATTGGATTTTTTTTAATGTAATGACATAGTTTGAGAAAAATTAAGTTTGCGTTATTTTAAATATAAAATATACCTATATTATGTAATTAAAAAACTTATTATTTGTAACAAAACAGTGATTTTGTACAAGTGTTGCCAACCCAAATCTATGATTTTTCAACTGTCATTCAGATAAAAAAAAAAGCTATGGTGAACATACTGTAGGAAAAGTTACCAAACATACATTCGCCAATCCATATGATCTGTAAGACCTTAATATGTTGATTTATTGTTACTTTTGGCAATCAGAACATTCACATATACCACAACAATTAGTTTTTTTTACCGTCAACAGTTTTTACATTATTGAAACGCGAACTAATGAAAAACGGTATAACCCTAATGGATAGTAAAATGTGGTACTAAGAAAAACTAATGAAAATAAACGTTTGGACTTTGAATGTTTCTTTTTTGTGGAAGTAGCGTCTTGTGATTCCATTTAAAATTATTTTCAATTCAATTGTCTTCTGACTAATCAAGATGGCGAACCAGCCGAAACAAGAGTGGTTGATGACGTCATATACGCCTTCGGTTGTCTTCATGCGCTGTTTAGGCATACAGAATAAAAAAACCACTTATTTATCTTTGTGGCCGGTTATAACAAGATTTAAGTGTAATATAATACTTAAGAATTTATTAATTCGTGTACTATATTATATCCTGTTGACAGAGCCGCAACACAGAAAACAATTGTCAGGATAGGTATTTCCACATACCTTCCAGGGTTCTTCTACATGCCACAATTGACATGGGACTGAGACGGCTTTACTTCCCCTCCGAAGTAAGTTCTGCTACGGATTGTTATCGCTCAAGAAAAATCCGTAGAACCCGGCTGGGTTCGAACCGATGAACAAAGGGTCTTGAGGCGAGTACTTTCCCTCAAAACCACTGAGGTCTACTTTAAAATAATTATGATACACGACGTAGGATAATGTCTGATTTCTAAACAATTAATATACCAAAATTGTAAAAAAAAAAGCTGCACAAAAGGCCTGCGATAAGCCGTTAATTCTACAGCTGTCACTTTTGGTGACAATATTATACCGCTAACGCAAATATAGTGAACTATTGACATGGCTGGCTACACTAAATATGTATATGTTTTATAAATAGCTTCTAAAAGAATCATTCCAGCCAGCTTGCGCGTGTAGGTGAGATAACTTGGCTAGGCACTATTGGCTATGCAGATATAGGCGTCAAGCTCGCAAAAGTCCCGATCGGGTGTACTAAGGTATATTGTTTCATAAAAGACTTTCCACTATATTGCCATGCAAATACAGGTACAGTAGCCCCGTGGCTTCTTTGGTGCTGACTGACAGCTCACAGCCGACTTATGACAGTCAACATTTAGGTATATACCTAAATTTTGATTGTCAGAAGTGACAGCTGCTAAACACATGTTTTTGCAGATCATTTGGTTCGGCGTAGGGATACATAATTTTGTCTGGTAACTTTTCAAAGCCGTCAGCTGTCAATCAGCACCAAAGAAGCCATGGGGCTACTGTAGGCCCCTACACTTTATTTATTTTTTAAATGTATGTCTTAATAAACGGTCTGATAGTAAAACGCGTGGCACAAAAAACAACTAAAATAATACGTCTAAAACACGTATAAAAGATGGCAACAGGATGGATGAATACTTATTTTTTATCACCGCGTTTTATCGCCTGTTCAGGTTGTACACACACATAATAATTACTCTATTGGGTAGGGATGATGAAGGAAGAATTTTAGAGGTTATCTACCCGGATTTGCGTGGAAGGAGGATGAGAAAACTTTTAGGAAAAAACAACCTAAGTAGACCCAATCGGGATTCGAGCTCCGATCTCTCTATTATCAGTAGGCCAGTTTAACACGAGAGTGACGCGTTAGAGCATTTGGCCACTGAAGCGGGTGTGATGGGTATTAAAATATTATTTGGATGAAACTCTGTTCTTAATTTTAGCTTCAATTTCATTTTATGGCAAATAATTATTTTCTCCCCCACTTCCGCTATCTAACCCCTTCCATCATATACCCCCTCCTCTCACAGTCAAACTTCCGCTGTTTTTTTTTTAGTTTACACTCTGGATATTAATGCTTTGTTATCGATAGTTCCGAGAAAATAAAAAAGGCTCTTGAGTTTAATCAATGACCCGATTGCTTTTTATAGATGTGGAGTTGTGCTATCACGGTTTCATTCATAAATAATCTCTGTCAATCTATTGTGGCGGCGCTTAGCGAGCGACCTTGAGTCTATCTCCCTTTCTCACGAGCGAGACAGATGTTTTTATTTACTTTTAGGGATTGTGTTATATTTGTACTATTGAATCTACTCTTAACTCAAAAATAAAATTCATTAGATGACCCTTTTTTGTGTTAGTATATTATTTCCGGTCCTACACAGGAAGCAGATTAATCCCCCTCGTAGCTTAATTGGGTTGTGTTAATCATTAGCCTTGTATGTTTTCATTCTCTGGGAGATTTTTTTTTTAGCACCGCGTCTTAGTACTACCCGTTCGGGATATGTACTAATTATGCTATTTTGCTAAGGATGGTGATGGTTGAATTTTGAGGAAATGTATCCGCATTTAGGTGGAGAGTGGAAAACCACTTGGGGGAAAAACTGCCGACGTCATGGCTTATGGGGATTCAAGGATGC
>CABFVX010000972.1:124204-159226 GCA_902151425.1 Timema shepardi | reverse complement strand
CCCCCCCCATCCCAATATTTTGCAAAATGTGGAACCGAGAGATAGTATACATCGACAAATGAAATCATAAATGCGATTGACAATGATACAGAAACGACTTATAGCTATGTAGCATTGTGCTACAATAATGTTGACCTGGGCACAGTGGCAAATACCACCATGACAAAAAGAGACGGGTCGAGGCTTGTTTTTAGACGAGTTTGTGATTAAATGGAAACTATATACTTATTATGTTCCTGCTTCTAAGTCAAGGTCGGGTAGAGCAAGATTTAATTCCATAAACTAGTTATAAATATTGAATAACATTAAAGTAAAGGTGAAAATATATCCTTTATCTGAATAGATACCTTGTTGACACTCACCTTTCAAAGAGTTTTAGTTTAATCTAATGATTTTACCAGGGGCGCACCCAAGATTTTGAGCTGGGGAGGGGGCTTTTTACATAATAATTTTCATAATCGCAACCTTATATATTTAAATTACCGTGATATATATTTGTAAATTCGATTTGAAGTAGGGGGATAAGAAAGATAATCAGCGATGCCTTCTAGAAAGGAAAAAAAAAATTTCAAAGGATGAAAATTGTAATATTAGAGCTAATTTGTACCAAAATCGGATCCTCGGCCTACCCTCTGTTACTGTGTGCACCACTGGCTAACAGGTCTGTGTTCATACATTCTTCTTCACACCCAGGATTTGTAGTTGGTGGGGGTGAGGGCACATTATATTAACCCCTTCCCCTTTTCCTGTAACAATAGTGTTTCCAAAATTGCTCTAAAATAATAATTTCAGTTTCTGTAACCACATAAAAACTTTATGTACGATGAATAAAGAATTTAACCATTTCTAGAAAATAATACAGTATCACAGGTCCAGTTTTCATTTAAGTGCAAATTTACAGTAGAATTAAAAATTCACAAAGAGAAGTATTCCTTTGAAAAGCCCTAATTACTGCACAAATTTAATCTTTTATATTAAATATAATTGATTAATTGACGCAACATAATGACTATAATATTTTTTGTAATAGGCTTAATTTTCTGGGGGAGGGCCTTCAGTTATGGGGGAAAGGGGCTTCAGCCCGCAAAGTCCCCCCCCCCCCAGTATTTTACCCCTAATCGCAATACAGCTGACCTAAATTCAGGTGAGCACATCATCCTAAAGTATCTAAAGGTGGATAAAATGACAGGGTGGGGGTAGGGGGAGCACTTAAATAAAAATAATAGATTATTTTATAATGAGAAGAACAAGAGAGTTCATCTTGTGAATGTGAGGAATGCCAGGCCTCCACCGTGGTTCGGATTCCACGTTAAACTGTAGGTCCTCCATTTCATCTCACAATCACCCTACCATTACACATTAGCGTAAGTGTGTATAGCCCGAACGGGTAGTAAGACGCGGTGCTAATAATAATAATGATAATAATAATAATAATAACAAGAGAGTTGGGAAGGTAAGGGAAGATATATATTTGTCCTCTCAACCCCCATCCCCAATAATCAGAAGGTTGTGGACACCAGTGGGGAAAACCACCCTTAGTTATCCATAGACTAGACTCAAGTCTATAGCAAGAGTGTCGCCCGAGACCATGCGGCCATCGAAAGGGTCACGTTATTGCAGTTTTATTATGTTACAGAATCTGTATAGTATATAGATACTTTAATTATGCATAATATACCCCCTATAGGTGTATATAATATTGGACTACATACTAATTATATACAACTAAAGGTACTATGCATATTATAAATACTGTAGTTCTGAATGGTATACATACTATATCACTGTATAGAACACATATTATAGTTATGTATAGTAGGCATACTAACTGTTTTAATAGTATATGATGTTTTTCTATACTATGGGTCTATACAATATTTAATATACTAAGGGAATGTATAGAATACATCCTATGGGTGCATATAGTATACATAATATAGGTATGAATGGTATACAGACTAGTGATGTATCAAAACCTATTGTAGGTCTGTATGGTATGCATACATGACCAAAGCCATGAAAAAAGGAAATATAGTGTTTTTTTTTAAACCCATGACATCACATCAAAGGCTGACTTTCTAGCTGGCAAGCATCTTCTTTGGTCTACTCTTAAGTATTTGTGCTGATACTTGGTAACTACCAAGCTGTAAAATAAAATATACTTATAAGGAAATAAATAAGCATAGTTTTACATAAATAGCTTTAATTCACAATGGAGGGTTCATATTTGTAAACACAGTTTGTACATTTAACACCGATGGTAATCTTAAGAATAAATTAATAAAAATAATTTATTTTTATAGTTTATCCCTCAATTCAGCTTCTTTCATAGAAATAATCTCGATTTCTTCCATAGAACAAAAAATAAAGATCTAAATAGGGTGAGTAATATTTTATGAATCTGAATCATAACAAAAATATTAAACACAAAGAGGTTTATTTTAATGTATTAATTCTTAGACTGCTATAGAAAAGTTAGATTGTACCTAATGTTAAATTATTTAAAAAAAATACCTTTACTAACATTCACAACACTCAGTGTTATATATTTGTCATCTGGGGATTGGTTTTTGAGTTTTTACTTTGGGCCAAAAACCCACTGCATTTAGAAATTTTAAAAAATTGTTTAAATTTAAACCTTGATTTAAAATATTGTTCTACTCTAAATAATCAAATCTTAAAAAAAAAAAAAAAGTAACTTTAAACCTTGAATCCGATATTTTTTTTTCAAATTCTCTAATATTCTTAGAATCTATAGAATGAATGTTTGGACAAAAATTGTTTTCCTTCATATATCCATTAGTTTACATTAAATACATTCAGAGAGTAGTGTAAATATTGTCTTGAAACTCAATAAACCTTAATACATCGGGTTGAGAATTTATTAATTATTAGCATCCATTTAGTCCAATTTTTAATCTATCTTTTTTTTTTGAGGTAAGGTTTTTTTAGCACCACCTCTTATTACTAACCGTTCGGGTTGTGCGCCTATATACTAATTACGTTTATTGGTTAGGGATGAGTATGGTTGAATTTGGAGGAAGTGTACTCACAGTTACATGTAGGGAGAGTGGAAAACCATTTTGGATAAGCTTCCCCTCGGTATACAAACCTTGATCTCTCTGTCATCAGCAGGCAAGTCTAACATGAGAGTGATGCATTTTAGACCTTTGAGCCACCGAAGCAAGTAAGTTTTATAATTAAATATAATATATTAGTTAATGGTGTAACATGGGGTTGACTGATGAAAACAAATAAATCAAAAACAATATTTATGAAACGAAATCATATTACATGGAACACACAATAATAAATATGAAATGATTCAACCTTTTTGGAAGTTTACAAAAATAAAAATACACCATCATTCAGTTAGCTGCTTGTCGAAACTTTCCTATATCAAATTCTCTGCATTCAATCTTCAACTTTCTATTAATGTCGGCAATTATTTTATCAGCACAAATAACTAGCAATAAATTTTGCATTCCAATGCACATGTTTGATATTATATTCATATAAAAAATAATTTTAAAATTACACATTTTATATAAGTTATCTTTACACCACCGACATTGCACACACTAGCTGGATATTAATCAAGCATACAAGTATATTAAAAGTTTCAAAATACAAAAGTGCACCTATATTTTCCTTCAACAAAAACAAAAAAAATATCAATAATATACTGTATACAAAGAAAAGTAAAAAAACTAAATTAAAATATAGTGTGGGCGGACATCTAATGAATGTAAAACAACAACAAAATATCAAGTTGGTAAAAATAAATTGACAACATTAAAATTATTTGTTATAGCTGAGAAGCTGAATCTCAAAGCTGTAAAAACAAATTGGCCACTTGTTTTAAATGAGCCCAAAATAGAAAAAAAAACCAAATCACAGATTCTTTAATTGCAATAGTAAAAAACTAAAAGTAAATTATCAACAAATAAAGTGCCTCCAAAAATCACAAAATAATACAATACATCTTCTGATAACACAGGACATTCACGATACATTCACAAGAATTTGAGTGTTTTATGAAAATAAAATTATCTTAATTGGTAATACACACCTTATAAAATATAATATATACATTATTACACTGTACATATATTTAAATGACAATGATTCGTTATTAGGGTTACTTGACTACCACAGAAAAAAAACCACTAATATTTAAAGTGACTAAGTTATTGTGATCTGTAAGTTAAATTAGACATTACTTATATGTTATATTACTAATAGGACACAGCATAATGTTTCAGCTAAAGTTAAACATCATCAAGCATTTAAATAAAATAATTAACTTAATAGTAGCTGCAAAGACAAAAGGATATATTATATGGTAAAAGCTTAAGATTTAAAATATAAATTGCTTAGACTTCAATAATGATTAACTGGATAAAGTGTTCAAAATTTACAACACAGTTAATTTGATAGTAAAACAATACTGTTAAATCAAACATAAAAAATAAAAACAGATTTATGACATAGAGAGAAAGAGACTAGTCTACTTGAAGCTTTGACTAAACTAATCAAATTCTTTTGTAAGCCGTGAGAGGCAAGAATTCCGCTGCAATAAAAGGAGTCGAAGTAATTTTAACAAGTTGCTACTAGCCAATCAGAGAGAAAAGAACTTGAGAAAAGCTTGCGGGGGGATGGGGACATGAAGCGAATCTTTGTCTACATCTTCTAGCTTCTCCTGGAACTCAGGATCCTGATCGGCGATGCAAGGATGGCCAAAAGACTTCCAAAACAGACAGCGGCAATTGCGGCACAGCTGAATGATTTCGGCATACTCCTCCTTTAAACCAAATGATCTGAAGAGAAAAGATTAAAAGTGAACAAAGTTTCTATGATAACTTTTAATTTACATTCTATTTTGTAAACATGTTTTTGGCCATTTTCGACCCCATGCCCCCGTTTGTAAGCAAAAATAAACAAACGGTTGAGAGGCCCCTCCCCCTTCTTCTTGCTTATGTAATAATTGTCGACTTTGTTCACAGAAATAGTAATTATTTCTTATATCATTTATAAATGGCTGGTAATTATTAATGTAGATGTGTAAATTAATGGTGTGAAGTAATACACAATAAACACTCTTGAACAATTAATTTAAATCTATTGTATTAAACAGGTAAAGTTAAAAAAAAATAGAATTATAAATAAAGTATCATTAGTGAATACATTCATTATTATAGAAAATTTACAAAGATATGAGTCGTGTTAGTCAATAATTACTGAAGCTGCTTGAAACCCAAACGGGCTACGATGTGCCCTTCCCCATTCTTGCTCGTCTCTCTTTTGTCTTACATTAGCCCTTTACTGTCCTCCTGCCCCCTCATCCTGTTGTCAGCAAAAATAAGCAAAGCTCAAACCCCCACCTACTGCCAAGGTGCATACGTTATACTTAAATGCCCCCCTATCAATTTCATATAAACAATTAAAAAATTGGCAAATAAACTTATTGTAAAATAAAAGTTTTTAAAAATTGTAATGTTTCATTTGTTTTGTTATATTTAAAATATTTATATTATACTGAAGTGACTATTAAGCTAAGGTACTTATGTATTATTTTAAACATAGCTTAACATTGATGAATAAAGTAAATAAAAATATGAAAACAATACCACAATAAATAAAATATCCTAACTTGAGTTACAAGAGAAAGAGATTTCAAAAAACCAAGATGAGCACTTAGTTGTAATTAACACACCTTAGTGCCAGAAGCGGATTTACACTATAGGCCCACTAGGCACGTGCCTAGGGGAGGCGGCTTTAGGGGGCGGCACATTTTGAATAGCATTATTTTATTATATGTTGTTTTTAATAATTACGTTTAAAAATTATTGACTAACATTATCAAAATAGTTCAAATTAAAGTCAGAACGACAATATTTCTTTTTAAATAACTGTAGCTTGCAATTGCTTTGTAATAGACGTCAGTCTCCCCTTCTTCATAATGTTAAATCAAGCTACTGTAGGGAATGTACTGTACATGACTGATTATCTTTTCTTTAATAATAACTTCTGCCCCCCACCCTCTGCCCCACCTCTTTCCTCTGAAACTTCCTAAAACCACTGAAAAAAATTGGGAAAGGGTGCATATTATAATAGTGCCTAGGGGCACCAAAATATTAAATCCGCCACTGCTTGGTGCACATCAGATGATTTGTGAAAGAACAGGAAAAATACAGTGAAATTAAATTTTGGGATGATGCAAAGAGTAGGTGTCCAAATGTTTAATGTTCACATTGTGAAGAATTGAAAAACAAGTTGTTGTTAGACTATTGATTAAATTCATAACATTTCAAATTATAATTATCTTTTATTTGACTGAAACCATTCTTGGGACTAATCCAATACACGAGTTTCATAAAAAAAAGTGATAAAAAATACTTGAGTTAAGTGTTTATAGGTATTTGTTTGTGGTTGAAGCGATTGTGAGCAAACAATAGCTGCAATTTGACTATCAGAAAAATTCTTTAGTTTGTTTATGTTGACACAACCACTCCGTTATAAACGTTATACTGTACAAGAGTTAGGCTACCTGCGGAGCTTATGGTAGATGCGTTGCCAGTCCTTGCAACCTGCCAAGTCACCCTCCATCACAAACTGCATCTGCTGCTGTGTGAAGTGGAACTGGCAAAGCTCCCTCCAGATTCTCTGCTCATCCACTAGACGTTGCATCACACTGTATGCCTTGCTAGAGTTCTCCAGATCCTTGTGATCACTCAAACGGAGCAAAACCTCTCGGATACACTCCTCGGGCAGATCTGCCAGCTTGGGGAACATATCATCTCTTGGCTGGAACACAGCACATAAATATGTCAGTAAATTAAGAATTCAATATCTCACTAATTAGATCCAGGTGGTTTTTTTTTGTTTTGTTTTTTTGTATTTGAACTCCCTATTCTATCTACAAGTAAACACTAGTACATTTCTTAAAAATCTGCCTCCTAGACTTGTTTCATTAGACTAAGTAGTTACAGCATCCTACCCATGCTCCCTTAGACAATGTAGTTTCATACTTCTACCATTGCTTTCTTACTGTGGATTCCTACGTTCATCGAAAAACAAGCGCAGAACAGAAATGAGGTCATGTGACGAGCTCTATGCCAATAACAAGATTTCCACCTCATCGGTGTGAGCTGTTATGCTAAAGTTCAGCTCATCTCTACTTTGTCCACTCTGTCTGAGATGTTCGGCAATGAAGAGCCGAACAAATTTCAAACTCAACCGTCTCAAATCATGCACTGTATAACCAGCAAGCAGACAGCTTCGTTGGTCATTGTGTAGAGATTTGAAATAACCGGTTAGTGGAAAGGGTGTGTATTGATGTATTGGATTGTGCCCAGATACAGCATTATAATGTGAAAACATCTATCTGGAGAATGATCTAAAATATATGTGTATCCACTAGAAAATAAAATATGTTGATAAGCAGTTGTTTAAGTTAGCGTTGCAATGCATCATGGGTCAACATACAGCGTGTGAGTTGCTGCACCACTCAAGCAGATTCTGTTCTATATTTATGGTGAATGTGTGAATCATGCTTTAGACTATCTAGTCTCAGAATATTACCCTTGCTCCTTTATCGAGTGATAGCATCACATTGTGACTATCAATGGGAGAACCGTAGTTTTAATTACTAAGTGTTTTATTTTTGTTTTATCATTACTGAGACACAATGACTGGATGATGGTATAATATCATGGCTAAAGGTGAATACTGTCAATTGCATTTTTTTTTAGTTTGTAAAGTTGCTTTGTGGAACAAACTTTTATTTTTTTTATTTTTTAAGTAATCAAATCTCTGTACTAAAATGTTTCTATCTTACAATGTACAGGGTTTAACATAAGGTTAGGTGATAACAACAACTACTTTTGAATTTAGAATGTTTGGTTAGCACTAGCGTCCTCGTAATCGAGGTCTACCTTATGGTTAACATATTTAATGTCCACATTAACTTCAAAACACTCCACCATATTATTTTATGGGAGTTGTTACTGTTCAAGTGAGGTTACATTTGTTCTCTTTTAAAAACAATGAGAGATTATTTATGAATTCTTTTTATTTTTTCCTCCTGTAATTAAACAGGTGTTTCACTAATGAATATTCATGGCTAAATTTCAAGTAATATTGTAAATGTATATTAGGAATATTTAGTACGGGATGACTCTACCAAGCAAATTGATCCGAGTTCGATTCATTTACCACCCTCTTTTGTTTCTACCAAACTGTTATTTTAAAAAAAATGCCAGTTTCCCAACAAGATGATATTATGTCAATCTTATTCCTTTTATTTGATAGGGTTGCCAGCTTAATTTATTCACTACCTGGAATTCCAATGTCTATTTTAGGCAAGTTTGTATGGGTGATTTGGAAGGCTACAACCCAAATCCGAAGTCAATGTATAACATAGGGCTAAGGTTTGTAATACCTGGCAAAATCTTTTATTCTATATATTTTGGTTTTGCGCTAGATGATATTTCTTACTATTCAATATATTGCTTTTTGCTGGTTTCACATCAAATCGGAGGGGCCATACATAATATGTTGTAAAAAGTTATGATGGATTAAATAGCCATGTTATTTTAGTTGTTAAGAGCGTTTAAAGCCACATCTAAATATTGATTCCTTTGTTCAGGTGTCATTTTTCAATTTAAAGAATACCTAAGTAAATAGTTATTATATGACAATTTGTACCTAAGTTTGTATTGTCTTGTTAGTTATTATATGTAGGTCTGAGTGACCAAAATGGGATATGATTTTTCTTCCTGTTCCAACCTACATTACACATCCATGGTTAATTAAAAGCGGTTTTTATTTGAAATTTAAATTGTGTGTCTAATGCTATGCCCTCTCTCGAAAGCCCCCCCCAGGGCTAGTGTGGAAGACTTTTCATCCTGAAATTACACTTTTTAATATACTTTTTGTTTAATTTATCTAATATTTGGAAAAAGGTTCAGGAAAGGTGGATATAAACATATAAAAGGGACAAACACAATATGTCTTTTACAATGAAAAGAAGAACACGATTCATACTTTACATTGCTGCCAATGGACAAAGGTAATGGAAGAAAATTGATTGTTACCGCCCAATCACCCGACCTTGGTTTCATTTTAGCAAAACTAATCAGGGAGGAGTGTGAAACGCGCAAAGCAACTTCCTAAAAGAGGAAAACAAAAAACACAAAAGGGAGAAAATGGAAAATTGTAAAGAATGATAGTGCACATAGATAAGAACAAGTAAAAGGAATAATATAAAGGACAGATTCATTTTACTTGTTTCAAGACCCCAAGACCACTGAGGTCAAAGTTGTTAATTATTTCTTCAATTTGAAGTATTTAAATATGAGCTGGCAGGCTACACAGACAAAACTCGGGGGACGCAATAAATCCACAGGTTGGAGATGCCTGTATTAGACTAAGTAGTTTAAGTTTCTTAACTAAGAAATTTACAAATTCATAAAATATGGCCAGATTTCGTCAAAAAGGTTTTTCCCAAACTGTTCATGTGTTCAGTGTATGTGCTCACCTCCCTTATGTGGATGTGATTGGCGATGGCCAAGATTCGGTTGATGTGCCGCAGATGCCTCTCCCATAGCAGAGAACTGCCGAGCGGCCACCCCCAGCAGGCATGGTCGAGCGTGTTGCGCACCTGCTGCAATAAACGGTGGAGTGTGTGTATATTCTGTTGACTGGTACACACGTGATGGGCCACCTCTTCCAGCATGGAGAATAACACGCGCTGAGCGCATCCAGACAGCATGGCCAACTTCTGAGTCATCAGCATCTCCAACAGTTTCACAATGTAGTTGAACCGACGGATGTCATGGACAGCATTTCTGAAGTCCAACCTCTTGAAGGCATCACTCAGACCATTGAAACCAGCAATCTGTTGATAATATGATTTTAGTGAGATGGGCTGGAAATGTCGCTGGGATGAGACCAACTGCTAGAAGGACTATCATATGGTAGGGGATCCCTGGTTCGGCCATCCAGAGGATGAGACAAACTGAAGAAGTATTTGAAGAAGCTGGTAGTGAAAAATAATAAATGGAAGGAGGTGCAAGATAGGAGAAGATAGAGGCTACTAGCGAGGTTGGCGAACGATCTGAAAGGTTACCTAATTTCCAGTTGATTGTTAGTGGAAGTATGGTAGGTTAAGAAGATAAAAATGTATTTTTGCTGTCACCCTTCATAGTATATTAGTATTATATCAATATTGATTCTGCTTGTCAAAAGTGACAACAGAAGAACATAAAATTGTAAATTTGAATATATAAAAGTAGCTTAATTATTTGAATAATCTGCTTCATTGATCATCAAATCCCCCTTTCCTTTAACGAATGGACAGAGAAAAAAAATTATTATTATTATTATTAGTACTGCATATTACTAGCTGTTTGGGTTATACGCACTTACGCTCATGTGTAATGGTAGGGTGATTGTGAGATGAAATGAAGGACCTACAGTTTAACGTGGGATCCGAAACACGGTGGAGGCCTGGAATTCCCCACATTCACAACTTGTGATTAATAAACGTCTTGTCAGAGGTGAAGGAAGGGTTTGGTAATCAGATAAATATGTGCCGGGACCGAGGATTGAGCCCTGATCCCGGACCTTAACCCCCGCCGGGTCACCAAAATAAAATAATAATTTTGATTTATATAAGTAGGCCAACTAACATCTTTGCAAATAAGTGGTTCAAATACACAAATATGAGATATAAGATTATACATGTGTTAGATAGGTACTGCACAGATCACATTTATTCAATGATTGGTGAGGTAGACCAAATTATACTTAGTTTTGCCACACTATAGTTAAGAACAAATTGAGATTTATCACTTGCTTATTAATATAAATTATTATAACACGTTTGGTGCAAATGCTATTATTCCATATAGTATAGTCTGATTAAAAGCTCATTAAATTCACAAATATATGTGCCAAAGAAAAAATCGTCAGAAACATAAATATTATTGTGAAAACTTTAATATTATTACTGTAGTGATTAATTTAAAACTATAATAAAATGTAGAAGGCGATTTCTACATTAAAACAACTTATGGAATTAAATAAATCCTAAAGGAAAATAAGTTGTTTCAAATTAATCATCTCAATAAGTTTAAATTACACTTTGTGAGGGTAAATAAGTGGGACTTCTTCACTTACCTCTCTGGTGGATTTTATTGTGATGTGGCAATGTGGCTGCACTGCTCCATCTTGAAATAACAACAAGAATCATAGCTTTACAATAGTGTCCTCATCAGCGATGCAAAATTTAAATATGTTAATTTAAGAATCCACAAGATAGGGTCTCATTTCTGGACAGTAAGATTAGGAGCCAGATACAAATAAAAACACCTTTGCGATAGTAAAATAATTTATAGGCAGTGTTGATGGTTACCGTACCTTTACTGTGGGCCTTTTTGGGCGTAAGATTTATATATTAATGCTTTTATATGATGTATAGGGGTTAATCCACAGATAACATTATGCTTCTTTTTTATTACTTTTTCTATGATCCCTCCCCCTCAACCCCTTTTCCACACAACATGTAACACCATGTAAACATTTAGACTGACACGTCCCCCCTCCAACATGTGTTATGTAGCTTTACATATCAAGAGTGAATGTCACTATTTAATAGGGAAGCTTTTGTGAAAATAAAACTTTGACCCAAGATTTAATACTACACAGAATCACGAGTTATCCATTAGTATGTTTATTAAGAGTGAAAACATGAACAATGAGATTATCTATTCAACATTACAAAGTATAAGATTTGTGTTATATAATCATGTGATGTACCCACACTATCCCCTGTAACACCAATGTAGACTTAACTCACATCTAACCCCTCTACACCCCCAACCCACCTAACAGGGTTACATGGTTTATGGATGATTCCAAAACCTTAATTTGAAAGAACTGATGTGTCTATTAAATTCTATCAATAGCTTGTTCTACCCATATATGGAGAATGATTATGAAAGAAACTTTAAGAAAATATTAACCTATATTTTTCAAGTCACATTGGTTTTTACTAATGGTGTTAATATTATGTTTTAGGTAGTCATACTGTCTATCAACAGTGACAGATGCATATTGGATTACTCGACACATGGATATATGAAAATTGTTTTAATAACTTTTGTAAATGCCAAAAAAGTTTCTTCCTTTCAGAATCGGACTGTAGCTGTGGTTACCTGAATATTTCCTCTTCTTCTCGCCATCTGTGTGTACAGTCATGTTATCACCTCCATACAGATCTCTTTTATCTTCATTGTCAAGCCTGAACAAATAAAGTACTGTACTATTTAGTTACATTATGTATGATAACTTCAAGTCTAGTGTATTTATATTAAGGTAGTAGTGTAGGCAACACGAGTTAAAGGCAGTGTTTTTGTAATTTTTGAGCAAAACTTTTTTTGGTCAAAATAAATAAAATAATGCTCCAATCGACACCAGTTTAATTTTCTTCGCATGGTGATATAAAAAGTTGTTGTATTTTTATCATTAGCATAGCGGCATCAGACAATAATTTTTTATTAAAGATAAAAGGTTGTCATTAAACCCAGACACTATTGAGGTCACCATCTGAAGAACACTAAACTCTATGTTACTAATGGAGAATTATCTATTTTGAATGAGAGAATGTTTTGATATAAAAACTTGAAAAATAATGTCCTTCGCCTATGTTTACTACATTAGCCTCCTTAAATTTGAGTTAAATTACTGTGGCAAAACACATGACCCCATCAGAGCATAGGCCCAATAGCAGTTTTATAGAAACATTTGTACTTAGGCAACTTATAACTATTCCATTTTATTAGGGAAAGTTACTCAAGTCACTCAGCATAACTTAACAAGACAAGTTAACAAACCAAATTGGCTTAGCAATATAATGAATTGCGGAGGAGTTAATCCCTATAATGTGTAATCTCTAAATCATAGGTTGTTAGTGACATGTTTTTGTAAATGGTAAGTTTTTAATTATTATTATTATAGTGGAGGAAACTATATACTATTTTCTGAATTCAAATCCTAATTTTGTAAAAAAAATTATGAACAAAGAATATATATTGAAATGTAATTAAATAATAGAAAAATATAAATAATGACAATGTATTAACATTCTTTTGTTGGAATGCATCCATTATATCAGTTAATTATTCAGTTATCTGCTATAGTAATGGTTCATGAGACCAATTCCAACTAAACATTTGCAAAGAAAATAAATTAATATTAAATCAATTATTAAGTAATCCAACACAAGAACTAATGCAATTAAACAAGGCAAAGTTCAACAAAATAACAATAATAATTTAATTTATTATGATGCTGGACATGAATCATGAGACCTATGACAGGCCAGCACTGATAAGTACACAAGTACCTTACACACCCATATAATTAAAAAAATATTAATAGTAATAGCTAAATAATGATACATACTGATGATTAATTACAAAAAATATTAATAGTAATAATAATTAAAATAATAATAATAACACAAGACAGAACATTTGTTGCAAAAATTGTTCAAAATGGTTTCCTGCTTTGTCATACTTTGTTGATTATACCTGAAGTGTTACATATTTGCTTACATCTATTTATGATAAACTCTTTTAGAACCTCAACATGAGGTACAGGTACAGGAGTTGAGTAAGCAATGAACTTTAAATGTACCTAAAGATAAAATCCATTAGATTTAAATCTGCTGATCGAGCAGGCAATTCAATGGATCCCTCACAATCTGTCCATTTTTGAGGCAAAATTTAATAACTTAGAAACCAAGGTGTTTCTAGGCCCATGTTGGTATGAACTTTTCTTGATGTTTGGTGGATGGGAATATGCCCCTATAATATTTGACACCAATTAAAATACATCCTGTATATGTGAGTATTGCCTTGTTGCAAAAGTGAGTGACGTTAGATTTCTCATATGTGACTAGGTGGTGTTTTTATGTGGCATCTTGGTCACTAATATGGTAGGTATTGGATTAATAAAAAAAAAAGCCTCTGTGGCGTAGTTGGCTAACGCGCTAGTCGTGTTGAGCTCGACTGCTGGGGACGGGGAGATCGAGGTTCGAATCTCGGTCGGGTGAACTGCGGGGTGGTTTTTCCTAAATGGTTTTTCACTCTCCCTCCACACAAATGCGGGTTCACTTCCTCTAATTCAACTTTCCCAATTCTTAATCCATTAGCGTAATTAGTACTTAAAGCGTATAACCCGAAAGGGTAGTAAGACGCGGTGCTAAATAATAATAATAATAATAATAATAATAATAATAATAATAATAATAAACATGACATTCTCTTCCAAGTAACATTTTTTGTAACACCTTTGCATAAAAATGAAATACAAAAATCAATAAAACAAGAGAACACTGCCATTAAAGACTTTGTGTTATTTAAATGCATATGTAAAGTCAATGTTTAAGATTTAAAATAGATTTAAAATAAAACTATATTAAAAACCTGTGTTGGTACTTAATTGCCATTAATATTATGTCTCGATTTTAAAATATTATCTTCACACACTAGGCAATTTTTAAATATTTTTTAAGCGTAAAATAACATAAAATGTGAAGTAGTTTTAGGTATATTGTAATAAATGTTAGTACTAAGATATTGGTGAAATAATGAATTTTATTTGGAGTGAGATGCAGATAGTAGTTTAATTTAATGACTTTTTTTTGGTTGTTTGATTTTCTTAATTTTTATGGGTTAAAATGAAATACACGTTTTAAATTAAGGGAACATTTAAGCTTTGGATAAGTCCTAATTGACAACCTAGTATTCTAGAACAAACTGTTCTAAAAGCTAGTCAGTTGACTGGATAGAATTTTTAAATCATAATTATTCAATCATACACTTTTAAATAAGTATATATCAATCATATTGCTTTCAATGCTTGGTTATTGATTATAAATAAGATTTGTGAGTAGTTTAATTTTGATATGTAGGCCCTTTATCTACTAATTTTTTCATTAAAATTACAAAATACTATCAACTTGACATTTATTAAAATGTATCATTATTGAACCTCGTATGCATCAACAGACCAAGTGCCAATTTTTAAAAATTTATGATAATGATGCCGTCTTATAGCCAAAGGCTTAAACTACCAGTTCATGAAACAAAAACTAGTAGTTTCCTTTGGTTGTTTCTTTCTTACAAGATGTAATGAAATATGATTTAAGGGGGGGACCTCCAGTCTAGAAGTCACCTTTGAAATACAAAATTTCAACAGACATTGTGTTCTACAAACAAGTTCCAGGGATCTATAACTGTGGTGTAAATTTTAGGTCCAGCAAAATAGCTTTGGTTACCTTTGGCTTGAAGAAGAGGTAGGTATAAATGCATAAGAAATAGATTCATGCTTAAAAATTATATAAAAATCAATTGAAGAGAATAAACAAAGGATTTAATAGTTTGGTCTGGCTCATGCAGAGGTCAACAAAGAAATATGAAAATGATATTGATGCTAAAAGTGATTATGGAGTAACACAACTCTTTAAAAAATACTATTCATTTCTTCATCTGTGGACACAAATTTTTGTCAAACGATTCAGACACATAGAATGTGCCTTTAAACTTCAACAGCACCATGTGCACGCCTGATGAGTAATGACTATATCAATATCAACACCATGTTAAGCTGTTGGGAAAATCTCAATGAAAAAACTCAATGTCATTAGAATGGAAAAGGTTGACTACGTGGGAACAACATAGCTCCTGGCGAGTATCACAGATCGGAAGAAAGACTTAAAAAAACATCCCAGCTAATTTTGCACCTTATACTTGCAGATGCTATGAGGATCTATCTAAACATATTATCTAAAGAGGTAATTGAGGATGTCATTGATGGAAATGGTGGTATTTTTGAGTTTGGCGATTAAGAGAGTTAGCCATTACTTTTGCCCAAACTTATTTTAAAATATTATTTACATATTTCAAAGTTTGTGATGTGATGATGGTATTTAATTTTAATTGAGTTAAATATAAAGATGTCTGTTTAGAGTCTGAGAGGTAGATATACAATTTTATCTAACATTTATTGATTTATTGTTTATTACTATCTACTGTCTATAGATTTACGATAATGACAAAAGGTCAATTAGTCTTATTATGTATTACTAAATTTTACAGTATAGTCAAAAGCAATAGTGGACTAAGTTAAGCACCGAAAATCCATATATTTCGACAAGGGGCCCACTCACGATGCAATCTTGAAGTAATCTGGTTGTGAATTTCATTTCTTTTGACCAAGTTGCTCAAATATTGCCTTGTCAGTGGGAAAAGGCAATCAGATTGCATGAGCAATATTTTGGTTGATGGTCTGGACCGTCAATTCACTTTCCCTCTCCGGCAATCTGAAGCAGATCTGCGCATGCGCATAGCACCCCTTTTACTTTGCGGCTTGGTCTGCACATATTGTTTTCCCTACAGTAGGTTGTGTGAGTGCAAGGGTGTCATAATAGTTTAATGAATTTACTAGTATGGTGGCTCTTTTTTTTTTACAATGAGTCTTATTTATTTTTTTATATTAAATGGCCGACTCCAATAATGTTGTTGAGGAAAGAGAGAAGTTAGGAAACGAGGAACGGGACATTTTAAAAGAATTTCTAAAACCATTATTTTTGAAAGATCTCATTGGAGTATTTTGTACTGCCTTAAAAATATACAATAATAGGTATGAAAATGCACTCATTGATAGTGTATACCCACATGTAACAAAAGTCGACCTTGAACTGATGGAAACAAAATAGAGGAAAATCTCGGTTGATGGGGGGTACCAACCAACAGGCAATTTCAGAGCAATCACATTGCCAACCAGATTGCTTCACATATCACTTCGTGAATGGGCACCTTTAATTACTTAATATTTATCAAGTGTGTTAGCTAGAAGTTAAAACTGATTAAGTACATTTACTGATATTATATGAGAAAAAAAATTATAAGTGATATAATATTTTTTTTTCTTAAGAGTTTTATTAAAAGCTCATTTTCTCAAAATTATGTCAATTGTACAAATGATGCATAACACAGTCCAACTTAACATTCACTTAAAGTAAAGAAACTAGTATGTGATCAGGTTTCACCTAACATAACAAAACAACTCAAACAAATCATAGAAAATGAATTTAGACTGTGTGAAAAAAATAGAAATTGTTCACTAAAATGAAACCCAATCATTTAGGAGCGATTAGACAAAGTATTTGCCATAGAAGTGTACTGGCTATACAAAATAAATCGTACCCTAACAAGAGGCTATGATGTTTTATAGCCCGTGAGAAGTGGACTGTAAACTATACCAAAGTAGTAGTCTGCATACCATAAACAAAGAAATGAACTATTATAATAATAATATTTAGCACCGCGTCTTACTACCCGTTCGGGTTATACGCTTAAAGTACTAATTACGCTAATGGATTAGGAATTGGGAAAGGTGAATTAGAGGAAGTGTACCCGAATTTGCGTGGAAAACCATTTAGGAAAAACCACCCCCAGTTCACCTGACCGAGATTCGAACCTCGATCTCCCCGTCCTCAGCAGTCGAGCTCAACACTACTAGCGCGTTAGCCAACTACGCCACCGAGGTGGTTTAAATGAACTATTAAATAGTCCTATTGACAATGCTCGCAACACAATTAGATAGGTATAACACAAGGACCCCTTAACATTCACTAAATTATCACATAATGGGAAAGTTCTCCCCCAAGACAACTCTTAATTTAAGTGAATGATAAATTAACTGCATCGTGATGGTGGATTATATTAAAAAACAAGAATAACCTTTACACTGTGTGACTATTGCGTAAACATTGAGGTGATCATGATCCCAGCATAAGGAAAGTAAAATCTAAAGAAAATGTACCATCATTACCCTTAGGAATAACTAACTACCTATGTACATCCATCTTGGAATCAAACTACTGACTTCCCCATCACTGGCAAACCAAACAAGAATAGCACCTTTTATCCACATGTCTCCCATTCTCAAGTGTGTATGAATTATTATGATTTAGCTGAGCAATAAAATATCTGAATGTACCACATTATAAATTAAATGTATTTTAAAATATTCTGTGTAAGAAAGAGTTTGAAATAAAAACGTGTGCCACACTGTAATACAAAATTATTTTGATCAGAATATAAAACATAGTTTAGTAATTAATTATTATCACTCACCAGTGAGTTGATCTTGGGCCAGTATTGTAGTCAAAATCAGAACTCAATGAAACAAGCTGTTGACATCTATAAAGAAACCAAATACAATTAATGGCAGACGACACACATTTCTGCCTACAGAATCATGTCTTAATACCCGTTTTGGTTATATACATCAATTTATTACACTAATGTGTTAGGGGGAGGAAGGCTTAACTCTCAAAGGATGTGTACCCATATTTACATAGAGGGAGTTTAAAACAATTTAGAAAAAAAAAACTAGCGTACACCCGATCAGGATTCAAACCCTGAAATCTCCATCTATTATCATGTCTATTAAGAGAGTGATGCCTTATACCTGAGTGCTCAAACGTTTTTCATCCTAAGGGCCAAATTTGACCATCATTTTTTACTGCGATACGAAGTTATATTATTATTTTTTACTATTAGCACTGCATCTTACTACTCGTTCGGGTTATGCACACTTAAGCTAATGTGTAATGGTATGGGTGATTGTGAGATGAAATGAAGGACCTACAGTTTAACGTGGAATCCGAACCACGGTGGAGGCTTGGCATTCCACACATTCACAACCGAAGTTATATAAAGGTAATCCCATCAACTTAATACAGGCCAACAAACAACAACTAGATTTATATTTATATATAAAAACTGTAGTTTTGATTGGTAGAGTCTTGTTGAATCATTAGCTACCTAGACTAACACATGATTTGATACATGACCCCTTACAATATGTGTCATTTTATACTGCAAGTCGAATAGGTTAGTTTATTTTGTGAGTATTAATTGAAATTCTAATTTATCAATGAATGGAACGATATAAAAGTTAGATAGTCAGCCGAGTAGTTGCCATAATAAAGGTAGGGTTAAGCTAGATTTGAAAGGAACCTAATAACATCTCTGTATTATTTAGCCTTAAAATATATTTTATCTTAATATTTGACTTCTGGTGGATGAGTTTTGGAGCTTATGTCTGTTAATATCTTTACTACAGATATGGTTTGTCAGCTAAAATAAATGTATCTTTCCAAAGGAGGGTGAAGTGTTGTCGCTGTATAATATTAATGCACATCAATCAGCTGTATGATATATATGAAGCTTCGGTTGTGTAATTTCACAGATTTTTCAACAACATATGTTCTCGTGTCACTTAGGTGAGTTAGGTTTTGAATTGTTTATAATAGCAAAGTTTTTTAATAAACTTTAGTTTAGTATCACTGGATTTCACAAGATTTTTGTGAGTGTAATACTAGTATAAATTTTGCGATTTAAGTTTTTTAGCAAATAATATTTTCTTAAATGTTACGGTTATAAGGTTTCATCCCTTTTTATTTAACAAACTTTATTATTAAGGAATTAATCTAAGAATGTAGGGCTTTGGAGGTATATTAAAGTTTTTTTTATTACTATTAGCACCACGTCTTGTAACCCTTTAGGGTTATATTCACTTATGCTAATGAATAATGGTAGGGTGATAGTGAAATTTAAAAAAATGGAGGACCTACAGTTTAACGTGGAATCCGAACCACAGTGGAGGCCTGGCATTCCACACATTCACAAGTTGTGATTAATACACGTCTTGTCAGAGGCAAAGGAAAGGTTTGGCAATCAGATAAATCTGTGCTGGGACCGAGTATTGAAGTCCGGTCTGATACCTTACCCCTAGACCGCCAGATCACCTATATTAAAGTTAAGTTCATCAGGATTCACCTGAAAAGGTGATTAGAACTATTCCCTTTTAGTAGACAGATCTGTCGGTTGGGTCATAGTAAAAAGCACACCCCTGCTGGGCTAACTGCTTGAGATGACTTGTTATTCTCGATTTTAAGAGTAGTTATTTTAAAACAAAAATACGGGTTATCTTAAAGAACATCAATTATTTAAAATTCATTCTATGCCTTTAGACGGTCGTTGCTTCGATGACGTCACACGGCCGTTCAAGGTAGAGGTCAACATAACATCAAGGTCATTTAAAGAAAGTGAAATTTCCTATTGAATAAATATGAATTGAAAGTCCTGTGAGAAAATAGTACAGTAAATATTTTGAAACAAAATTTCGGAAAATATGTGAGCATATTAAGCCATGAAACAAATTTCAGAAAATATGTGGGAATATTAAACCATGAAACAGATTGTAGCACAAAACAAAGATATTTTTGTAGTAATAAGTTCCATCTTGTCTAATTTTAGATGTCTTGTTGCGATTGAGAAAATCACCCCGAGAGAAAATTAAAACAAAACTAAGTTTCAAATGACTACAAATATATTATTTTAGTTGGTAGGTAGGCCTACTTTTATCTTAGAAGATACTTTATCAAGTTTTACAATTTCATAGGATAGTCATACAAACCTGGTATCGTCTAAACTGTCGTGTTCGATATTGTATAAGTGGCGACCACATTCCAAGATTTTCTTCTTTTCCCATCCTTCTTCAGTTTTCACCCATTCTTCCCCAGGTGAACGCCAATCTTTCGAAAGAAATGGCATCTACGATATTTAAAAGATAGTTTATCAAAACACAACTTGTATCAACGTATACCACGTCAGTTAAAGCAAAACACTAGAGCGCATGGCTTTGTTGATTGTGTTTGACGTCTTCCAATCAGCTGACGGAATCATATGTTTGCAGGAAATGCTCAAAAATAAAAAGTAAATGAAATAATGTCGTGACCTCAAAGTGAGTTTTCTAGCTATCATGAATGAACACAACATTGTGAAAGTGTTGCCAGCTGTACGATCTGGATACTACTTTTGATATTATAATATTTCACCACCTAAACAATTCAATTTTAGGATATTTTCTAAAAGTAATATCGTGTGTCCCTGCTATAAAGTAACAAATTTTACATTAATTTTTTTTAAATTAAAATCGGTGGGTTTATCAATATAATGTCAGAAAGAATTATACTAAGGTTCATGTACTACCGCTAGAGACTGTAGAGTTGGCAACACTGCAAGTACTTGGAATTGGAACTGTAGCCAACAAAAAACCCTAAGAAATATACATTATTTGTATTAAATTTTATGTTTGATATTAATTTTATCATGAAAAACCTTATTTTACTATTATTAACATCAACAAAATTTTAATTATAGCCATACCATGAAATAAATATGTCCATTTTATACACTCAAATTTAATAAATTGATTAAGCTGTTGGCTTGATTGGCCAATTTATTTACTTAATATATTAGCATGTTATTATCTTTGGTAGTGTTATAGGGTGATTTATTTAAATTTGGTGTCCTTAACTCTAAATCAAAGGTGAGTATTATTTACATATTAGAACCTAAGCATAACTAGAAAATAAACTTTTTTTGTGGGTTGAGCGGCTTAAAAATATTTTTACAGAACTGAGGCATAGTTTATTATTGAGGTTAGGATTAAAAAATTAGTCTTTGTATTAAAATATAAATTACACTTTAAATAGACATACCTCTTCAAGAATATACGTCTTAAGCAATAGTTTAGGGTTCGATTTCTGGTATGGTCGAACAAATTTATTTTGTGAGTCATACATATTCCACATCAGTAAGGTGTGTAGTACTCCATAAGAAATCGACTACACACTAAAAGTTTGCACTGTCTACAGAGTCCTTATCTTTAATTCCTTAGGCTTCATCACTATGTAGAAGTTGACTTAACTTTAACTTTCTAGGGACTAGGTGATATGGGCTGCTAAGGACTATTGGTCACAGGAAAGTAAGCGTGCTTGCGCATCAAAAAGAAAACACCAATGACATTATCATAGTAATTACACCAGCTACCTCATGTTTTAAATATATTATTTGTTACTGCACTTAACCTATATTTCAAATGTAACCTATCCTGGACATTTTATCAAAAAATGTTGTGTAGTTGTGTTATAATCGCCCAGCTCTGATCTCGTCTGCTTGTGCCTAGCTCTAAAGAAGTTTATTTTGAAGAGTTTAATTGAACTTTGTTTCTAACTTTTTCATTTGTTGGCTCGGTTACTTAATTACGGATATGAACTGTGTGGACGTGTTTCCATTTCTAAAGACTTATGGACTATGATTGTGGATTTTTTTGGACTCTTTAGATGGGGCTTTACGCTTTCACACTGATGACTTGACATCAGGTGAGAACTGGACACTACACGTTTTTAAGTCAAGTTAATTATAATTGATATCTTTTTAAAACTTGATAGGCTAAGCTATTTTCTGGGACTAAAGTATTGAGGAGTTAAATTAAATACTCACTGCTGATACAAGTTGGGTCATAAAATGTATGACAAATAATAACCATAGGGCCTAATGAGGGTGTTTTTTGGGTTATAGTATGTAGGCCCCTACACAGACCATTTCTTATTGAAAACTTTTTTTTTTACAAAAATTACACTCCTCAAAAAATGTTATTTTCTTTATTTAACACGTTAAAGGGAAAAGGTATTAAAATTTATAAAATAATTACATGATTCACCTAGGCCATTTTACAGGCTTTTACTCAGCTCTATTCAACAGCATTTCTCTTAACTCTTCAACCTCCAAACCCTCATAGATGTCCACCTAAATAAATGTCGACCTATATTAGCTAGGCTACCCACACCAACTTTTACTAGAATTTAATTTTCTCACACATGAAAAGTGAGGTTTGGCTAGCTTGGAGTTAGTTTGTAATTAATAACAAATGGTTATTTTATACATTCATTTTATTTAATAAATTTATATATAGCTCATCAAAAATAATTATTAATATATTTAATAAATTACAAACTAAGCCAACTAAAGCTACCAATAACCTAACCTTCCATGTATGAGAAAATTAAATACTAATACAAGTTTGGATGGGTATATAGGCTAAAATTTATTTGGAGTCTAGATATTTTAATCAAAGTTGTCACAATCTAGGTTACATTGCAGATAAAAGTGGTAACCAACAAGCCGTGAATACATTGAAGTTCATTTAGCCGGCTAACAAATAATTCATTATTTTATTGGCCTAAATCATAGCATTATATTTTAAAGTCAATCATTTATAATGTTGTGTGCTAGTTTGTGTTTCATGAAATATTTATTTGGAAGAATAATTTCTTTTTGTGTAATGTACTAGACTCATTTTTTCTAAATGGTTTTCCACTTTCTCTCAATTCCTCCTTCCTTATCCTTAACTCATGAGTGTTTTTGTACGCACCTAATCTGTACATGTAGTAAGACGTTTAATGAAATAAAAAAAAGGATTTAACCTACATTAAGTTTATAACCTGAACATGTAGTAAGACACAGTGATAAAAAAAACATCTTAAGTTACATTAATGTACATAACAATCAAACCAAAATCATGCTAGTATTATTTATGGCTTTATGCGTACTAATGGTGTTCAACTTATGACTGTTTAAAAATATATTTCTTTGTCATATAACAATGAAAGTTTTATATTTATTTATGATGCTCATAACAAAACAAGCATACAGTGCATTATATAATAACCAAGGCTTTGATGTTTATGAGTTTAGAAATGGTGAAATATTCATACAAATATGCCCTTAATAATACCAATGCATATGACTTAAAAATTAACAAATAGGACCTAAACATTTATGTTAATTGGAATGAATACATTAAAAATATGCCTTGAATCAAGGAAGTAACTTGCAGTAAAAGAAATTAGCTGACAAATCTTTAATTATTGATCTGACTAGCTCACAACTAATTCACAGAAACATTCTAAAGATAGGGCATAACCAGGAGATAACCTTAAATATCTAAATCCAATCTATAAAATGTAGGATGATTATAAATAGGCCTACACTTTTACTCAAACAAGTAAGCTAAAAATAATTTATTCATTTTACTAATTTGTTAAGAGAATTTTCTAAAAAATATTACTTTAAAAATTGTATGGTAGATGTTGTCACAAATATATACCTTTCCCTCACTTTTTCATTTTCTTTGTGTTAATGTCATCTCCATTTTAATTGTGAAATGTTAGATATTGTTAGTAATATAATTAATAAAAAATGAATAATTTTATAATAGGTAATTAACTACTTGTTGTTTTTTTGTAGCGTTAGTACAGGCCAAATATGTTCACCTTGATAACGATTGATGAGATATTTGTTTATAAAAATATTGCCCACACTGTGCAAGAGATAAAATAATTGATCCATGAAATAATTTACTATCTTATTCTTTTTCCAAAGGGAAAAAAGTAATTACTAGCTTAGGTGTCCGCATGATCTAAGGCGTCACTCTTGCAATAGACTAGACAACTGATGACAGGGAGATCGGTGTCTGAATCCCGGGAGTTTTTAATTGCTTTTCCACTTTCCCTCTATGAAATTGTAGATACATTCCCTCTAAATTCAACCTTCCTTATCCCTAACTCATTAACATAATTAGTAGGCCTATATTTGCTTGTAACCGGAACAGTTAATAAGATACGATCTGGGATGGTAAAATTATTAACTCTTCATTTCTTCACATTTTGCTATAAAATGTATCATAATAATAAATATGAATTTAATATGCTTATGATTATATACACTTTTAATATATAGCCTAGATATAGACTTACTACTTATACATTCCTTTAATTTTGTTTAATCCCGGACCACAGACAAGTAAGAAACAAACTCTCAACCTTACGAGGGGTTTCGTTGTGCTCCTTTTACTATCTTGAGTTTTTCAACACTGGGCTACGCTAGTGTCACTACTGGGCGATGAAACGACTAACCACAACGATACTAGTGTCGAAGGACTCAGACTGTCAAAAGGAGCACAACCATTTTAGCCTGGAGGTGGAGTGTCGCGGTATCTTATTTGTCTGTGTCCCTGATTAAAACTTTTCGTGTTTTTGTTACAGGTCATTGGTAGCATGGCAGACAAAGAAAGTATGCCAAAAGTTGATTTTGAGAAGGATAAAGCAAAATTTAAAAATACTGCAGTAGATTATATCAAGTTAATAGAAAAACTCAACCTAGAGCGTGTTCAAAAATTGCAGCGGATCAGGCGGAATAACATAATCACAGGTTGTGTGTTGGGTGGAAGTGTTTTGGGTATTTACGCATATTCTATGTATTCAGTTAAACAGGAGACATTTTTAGATGATTTTGATGAGCCGGCTACAACCTCAAATTAGTTTAACTTTTCAATTGCTATTTTTTTTAAATAAGTCTCTTTTTAAAAAGTTGGTTTTCCTTTGTATCTATTTGTGGTAAACACTTTAGAGCAGTGTGTTTTGGTCGTGCGCTTGTTAAGTTTGTTGTGAAAGAAATGTCTGTAGCCAAATTTGCGGCGCGTTTGCCGCCTTTACCCACCGTAAGGGATCTGGTTCGTTTGTATCGTCTGCGAGCTCTGCGGCAGCTATCTCAGAACTTTCTTATGGATCAACGTTTAATCGAAAAGATTGTTAAAGTGGCTGGCAGGATCAAGTGTGGACAAGTGTGTGAAGTAGGTCCGGGTCCTGGTGGTATTACCCGTGCCATTCTCAACAGAGGTCCTGAGAGACTACTGGTTATCGAGAAGGATCCCCGCTTTCTTCCGACTTTAGAGGCAAGTTGATTGCTTTAGAGGAAAGTTATCAGCATAACTCATTAAACATACTCTAGAGGCAAGCTATCAGTATAACTCTGTAGACTTATGTTATATACAAGCTATCAGCCTGACTCATTAGACATAATTTACTTCAATTACAAAATAAACCTCAAACTCATCTCTTAACATCCATTATGTGCATAAGTTTGTAAGTTTACCAGTTTATGGATTAGTCTACCATATGTTTACATTTGACAAGATCTCACATATGGGGCCCAAATTTATTAGGATAATATCAAACTTTTAACTTAGACCAAGAATTGCTTCCCAACTGAAAACAAGATAAAGTGAAACCAAAGGCAATGGGCACTAGAAATTTGTATCTACTTGTGGCTATAATTGCTGCAAATAAAGGTAGAATTTAAATACATACTAAGTTAACCTGTCTTATTCAAATGTGGTCAGACAGTAGTTCTCAAACCGGGTTCTACCGAGGTGTGTCAGGGGTCCCATGAGACAATTGTGCAAAATGGTGGTAAAAACATTATAAATGCTTCTAAATTGTTATGCTAAAAATTCATCAAAATCCATCTCATTAGCAGCATATCCAGTTTAATAAAGAAAATGAAATGACTTATTAAAATCAGAAAAAAAATGTACTTATTAAAAAGTGGATAAGTAACAGTACTTATTGAAGTTATATTATTTTTCGCATGCAAAATATTATGTAACATAAATGTAAGAAATACAAATTTTTGGTTTTCGTCTTAATTTATAACATAAGTCATCTAGGCCTATAATATAAAATAGGCCTATTTTTTATTTAAAGGGGATGAGACATGAACACACAGGGGTTCCACGGTAGCCTTTGTAGCTTTAAAGGGTGTCATGGGATAAAATAGTTTGAGAACCACTGGTCAAAGACGTCACACTCTCAATAGACTATATACGGCCGATGACTGGGAGATTGAGGTTCAAATCACGGTTGGATGTACTGAGGGTAGTTTTTCCCTAAATTATTTTCCCACTCTCCCTCCATGCAAATGTGGGCTCACTTTATTTAAGTTCAACCTTCCTAAGCCCTAACACAGTGTAATTAGAACATAATATGTGTTCAAACCGAACAGTTAGTAAAATGCAGGTGTTTAAAAAATATAAAAAAATATTAGTACTCAAGGGGTGAAGGAACTAAACAATTCCAGAACTTTAAGAAACATTTCATTAATAGGTTTGACAGTCATGTAACTTATATAAATAAATAAATAAACATAACTAACAAATTAGCGTTTCTGTTCATCTTTTGGGAAAAGCTATACGTTTTTTTAAAAAAAAAATCTGATAGTGAGACTATCCATACCAAATGCTAAAATCAAATGGGTCTAAGTCAACATCTGTGGTCTTGAGGTAAAGTGCTAATCTCAGATCTCTATGTTCATGGGTTCAAGCCCAGGTAGGATCGACAAATTTTTCTTCATCGATAAAAAATCCATAACACAACTTCCTTTGGAGGGGAAGTAAAGTACTTGACGACTGTCGCTTATGGCATGTAAAATAACCCTGGAAGGTATTATTTCTGGTAAAATTGGTGGGCCTTTTTGCTCTCACTCATAGAAATTCTTATAAATGAAACAAACATTTTGTATGTGTATCATTTATAAATGTCATGGATGTGAAAATAACACTAATAAAATAGATGTTTGTCCAATCTATCCTTTAGAATTGCAAATAAAATAGCCCACCTTTCTGAAAATGTACCATCCTTACAACACTAGCTTACCTACTTTTAAAAATGTTAGATCTCAAACAGGCTGTTTTACAAAAACTACTATTATTTATAAAACATAACTTTCATTGATAATATTTACAGCTTTTAACAGAGGCGTGTGAGAACAGAATGGAAGTGATCATGGGGGATGTAATGGGATTTAACATGGAGAAGTGTTTCCCGGAGGATTTCAGAAAAGACTGGGTTGATGAGCAGCCAAATGTCCACCTGATTGGTAACTTGCCGTTCAGCGTGTCCACGCCTCTCATAATCAAGTGGCTGGAAGCTATATCAGAAAGGTAGGTTGTTTATTGTCTCAGGAGTAAGGGATGTTGGTTTAGTTTAAATGTTTATCATAGCATCAGTAAATTAATAAAAGTTGTAGGGTCACCAGATTGTGTGTGTGTGGGGGGGGAGGGGGGGGGGAAGAATATTTTTCTTATGAGTGGTTTGTAAGGATGGCATCATGTAGTATGCAAGGAGGGAGCAATGAACCAGAGATTTTGGACAATATGGCTCCAGTTAGGATGTGACGAAAGAAGGTAAAATAGCCTTCTCCGACACATCCCGTGAATAGTAAGGAAACAGGAGGAATCCTGGACACTATGTCTTCGGCTAGGATTTGCGGAGAGAATGTCAAATAGTCTTCACCAATACTTACCCTAATAAAAGGTGCAAACAGTAAAAAAAACTAAGAATCCTCGACAGCATGTTCTCGGTTAGGATGTTCAGAGAGAATGTAAAATATTCTTCACCAATACTTACATCAAATAGGGTGCAAATAGGAAGGAACCAGGAATCTTGTACACCATGTCTCTGGTTTGGATGTGTGGAGAGAATATCATATAGTCTTCACCAACATGTCTCTCAAATACGGTTCAAGCACAAATAGACGGTGATCTCGACCAACATGGTCCCTATCAGGGTGTCTAAGGATCAGGGCTAGTGTTTCAGAATAGTGCGCAAGTGGAAGGTTGATCTACTATTAGAACAACTCTTTTGCACACTAAGCCAAAGCTCTCATGTTTGATTCTTGTGTCCAGGTGAAGTTTTTTAACTAGTCCCAAGTCTAGTTTGATTGAAAGATTTTTCAAAGTGCTCAAACTATATTAAATGCGTTTAGAGGAAGAGAAAAAAAAGCCATCCCTTAATAATGAATGGCTTTGTTTGAAAAAAAAACATTTGTTAAAAAAGTATGAACTAAATTATATTTGTTGTTTAAATTATAACTACTTGAACATTTGTTGGTATTTAAATCAATTACATATACACAATTTAACTAATTAAATAATGTAGGTAGCCTAGCCTATTCAAGAATGACGTGAGAAGACTTGTATTTTTGCAGAAGAAGTGCCTGGTCATATGGTCGTGTGGGCATGACTTTGACTTTCCAGAAGGAAGTTGCAGAACGTATGGTAGCACCTGTGACCACTTCACAACGCTGTCGGTTGTCAATCATGTGTCAAAACTGGTGTGATGTTCGTCATGCGTTCACAATTCCAGGTACACAGATGAGCTAATATATTTTAAAACTACATTATTTTTTAAAGTTGCTGCTACCAGCATCATTGGGCACACACTCAAAATGTCGTGCTCATATAGTCTGATTTGCCAGGGAGGTCAAGGCCAAGATCCTGGTCAGAGGTACTGAGCCAGACATTACAACTTTGTCCAGTGGCAACAGTGTAAAGGGTGAACTTTGTTCTTTTTTCACTTTGAAAAAAAAAAATCTGTTAATTTAATTTAGACAATATAACTTTAATTTGAAGTCCAAGGGATATAAAAAAAAATCTAACCATTTTTATGAGTATAAAGGCAGCTGATGCAGAATAAATAAGTAACCTTAAAATATGCTATACATATAAACACACAGAAACAATCTATACATAGGCCTACAAGGAAAAATAAGAAAAATCGTAACTTATATCAGTCAATCGGGGTGTTAGATGATTACATTATCATACAGAAGCAATGAAAGCCGAGCCAACACATCCTCCTTTTCTAGAAAATCCTCTCATTTCTATTGCAGAGTTTCTCGTTTTCTCTTTTACTGTGCGTCAATAACTCTAACTTAAATAAAACTCTTGGCATATAAGTGTGATGTTATAAAGATCGTTAAGTAAGATTTGAAATGAGCACACACTCAAAAAAAATTTAACAATGGATATGCTTTAAATTATCCAAATATCTCCTTCTAAAATTTAAATTAAATATTTATTTTTTTACCATTGATTTAAAAAGGATTTTCTAAGGGAATCATGGTGGGTTTGATTCATCCAATTTTTTTGAACTAACCAATGTAGAGTTAGCCAGATCCTACTGGATTACTAATGGTTTGCTTCTTATATCCCTTTCAGTCTATCTCAATATTCACAATATTAAGTTGTAGATGAGGACAAGAGGAAATATACCCTAATTTACTTGGAGTTGTTGGTGGAAAACCATTTAGAATAAACCGCCCTCAGCTCATTGAACAGGGACTCAAACTCGGTGGCAATTTAGTCTCTTGTGACATTTGAGACGACGCGAGCACTGATGCTGGTTAACTCATGTTAATTAAAAATGTAAGATAATATATTTTTAGTGACTTAAAAAAAATTGAAAAGTATTCCTTCTATAATATTTTTAGTTTCGATTAATATGTTTTACTTTATGCAAGCCTAGCTCTAGAATAATTCTAATACAGTATTTCTAACAAATTCCATAGGTAAAGCATTTGTGCCTAAGCCTGATGTGGACGTGGGTGTGGTTCATTTCATACCAAAGATTGAACCTATCATCCCTCTACCATTTAAACTGGTGGAGAAAGTAGTGCGCAGTATTTTTAGTTTCCGGCAGAAGTACAGCATTCGTGGAGCAGAGTAAGCTAGGAACTTCTTACATTACATTTATTTGAAAAGTTTTAATACTAAATTTATATATTTTTTTCTACTAAAACATTGATTAGAAAGTTTAAATTCATTTCTATAAATTACAAGCTACCATATTTATTTTCTATAAAATAAAGTTACAGAAAAGTTTCACTTTGCCTTTGAGCATGCTTAGAGCTCAAATTTTAATCAATTATATGTTGTTTGGGATTTTATTATATCATTATAAACCATATTGTCTGACTTCAACACCATTACCTAGTCTTCTTTCAAAACTTATGATAAATAATTAATTCAGACAGAAATATATGTCAAAACAGTGTGGGTTTTGTTTTAAAATTAAACTGATGATGTTTGCACCCAGGACCCTCTTTCCTATGGGGATGCGGGAAGAATTTGGCATGAAGATGTACAGTTTGGCAGATATCAACCCTCAAACAAAACCCTTTCACCTCACAATGAACGAGTTTGGGCGATTGTGCACAGTCTACGAAGAATTTTGTCGACAGGATCCTAGGCTTTACAAATACAACCCACGAGCTAGAAAAAATCCTCAGTTTGAAGAAATAGATGATGTAGAACAAGAACTTGATACAGATAGAACATAATGAGATACTCAATAAGTACAGTGTCATGTTCTTTGTTCACCTTTGCAGTAGTTAAGTGCATTGTGTTTTCTAAAAATAGATGTTTTATTATGTTTCCCTTGATTTGCTTTTACCTACTTATATGTTTTTATAGGGATGTGATAGGTGTTTTCATCCTTTATTAAAGCATAGCTTATTATTTGTATTATTCTTAGATGTTCTCTCTCACTATAGGTCCATTCCTTTTGTCAGTGAACTTAGACCGCCAATGCGCCCTGTACTATGCTGCCTCCTTCACCTCCCAGAATTTTCTTCTTTACTTCTAGTAATCAAGCTTATAACCCATTTTAAAATATTATTCAAATAAATTAAGTTTCTTCTTTAGAATTCTGGAAGCCTATGAGAATTATTTGTTTATGTATTTAAAATTAAAGTTAAAAAAAAAAGTGTACACATATATTGATAATCTCTTTAGTAGCTATGCTCATTATTATTGTTTGTATCCAATTTGCTTCAATTAAATTGTTTACTGAACAAATGCACTGAATGAATAAAGGACTTGTTTACTACAGTTATTTAAATTTGTTTGATTTCGTTTTAAAATACAAGATATTTAATTCATTGGCAATGTAGGAATTATTAGATTGTAAACATACTTTCTTTGCTGTGTCTTTTATTTAAAAAAAAATATTGCTTCTCTATCTCGGCATTTATTTTCTCTCTTAAAACAATCTCAACCTTGAATAGTGTTGAAATAATTATTGTATTACTGAGCTTTTTTTTCTCTTTTTTTTTTGTAAACCTATTTTGGTTGGTAGCCATAATCTTCCTTCAAAATATGAATTAGGTCAGCTAAAATTATTTTTCTAGATAAATCATAGTTTTTATTTTGAAAATAACTTATTTACATATTTTAAGCTAATTTTTTTATCTTACACAATAAATGTCAATGATCATTTGCATGAAAAGAAATAGACAATTCTAGATGAAGTTTTCCTTCTTTACAACATGAAGAAGTAAAACACAATTTTAAGAGATATTAGAGAAAGCATATGATAGTGTGGATAGAAATAAAGTCTGGAAAGTGTTGGAATAGACTGGGGAGTAAAGAAGAGTTGTAATGAGAGTAAAAAGTATATATGAGTATGAGTTAAGCTTTGCTAAGATGGAGAAAGGGCTGAGGGAGCATTTGAGTGCCCTCTCACCACTTATCTTTGTAGTACGGTGATGTATAGAGTGAACGAGTGATAAGGGAACTTGTGGAGGAAATAACTAAAGCCATAATGTTTGCTGATGACTTGATGGTATGGGGAGAAAATAAAGAGAAGGTACATGAACATACTGGAATGGAATGAAGCGAAAGAATACGGGTTGAAATTTAATATGGCAAAGAGTAAAGATATAATAAAGACAAGGAAGAGGATAAGGTCTAGTAAAGCAAAGAGGTTGGTCGGAGTAAAAATGAGAAATGTGCGGAGACCATGGAATGAAGATTTTGAGGGCGGAAACAGGATTAGGAATGTAGTTATCTGGGAAAGAGTTGAGTTACATGAGATAACTTAGAGGAAGCAAGTGTGAGGTGGTATGGTAATCTAATCAGCGTGGAAAGGGAAAGAATCACAAAGAGAAGGATAGAGATGAAGTACAGCAATATCTAGACTTCTTGCTTTGTGTTTCGTTACTTTTAAGCTATAATGTTTCCAAATTTAATCTATATGTAGGAAAAAGACCACAAGCAAGACCAAAAAAGAGATGATAGTAACAGGTAACAAGTGTGCGAGTTAGAGAAAAAGAATGGAAACAAATAAAGGAGAAATATGAAGGTATTATACTGAACTGACGTGGGTACAGACTGAACATGGTTGATGATGATGATTATAATTTTAGTGTGTTGCAAAATAGTTTTTCCTGTACAATAACACATTGAGAATTAATTTAAATAAATTTTATAAGATAAAAATAATGGTTTATATTATATAAATTAACTTTTAATGGAATAAATTGGATAATAGTATGAACACTCCCTAACATTTAAATGTCGACTAATATCAAATTGCACAGAGAAAGCACCACCACTGTTCAAACCATTAAATTCTAACTATTAGAAATGGTCATATTGACCAAAGAATAAACTTTATTAAATTTTGAATCTATTGACATAATGATAATTCCTCTTTAACATCAATAAAAAGGGATATTCAGTTTTTGTAAATGTTAAATATTTGTGAGCTCTTATATTTGGAAATCGTTTTCTTAGTTGTGTAAACCTGTTATAATAGCCTTTAAAATTGTAACCACTTTGACACAGTATTGAATATAACAGCATCACTGTGCCAATAAAGTGCGAGCAATCACAAAAACTGTCACTATGGTGGACATCAGGGCGACAACAGCAATGTTCCCCCAGAACACAGAGAAATTATCCCCTTCCTCTTCTTCTTCTTCCTCCTCCTCTTCATAAGGTTTATGTTTGGTGGCGGAGGGAGTGTCGGTCTGGTCACCTCGAAGAGTGTTTGTGGTGACTTTGGAGTAATGGCTGGTGCCAGAAACGCGTGCCACACCTTCTGGCTTAACGTATACTTGCATGGCTTGGAGGCGCGCCACCGTATTGTGGGTGCTGAGGACTGTGCCAGTAAAGAACAAAGCAAATGATGCCAGCTGGTATTTGTCTAAGGCGGTCAACTCCTCTCCATTCCATACCTGAAAAGATAAACATTCGTCAACTAAAAGTTGCCACCTAACCACCATCTTTCCACTCTGAGAAAGATAATATTGCCACGGAGTGACCTAATCTGAGTGGAGTACGGAGTAGAGATTCACATGTATCACAAATTGATCAGTGGCGATGCTCTACAGGATCAATCCTGATACTGGAATTAATTTGAATCAAGCGGGAAATGACAACCTGGACACGGTAATCGAACTTGTGTCCACCACTGAGCCATCCTGGTTTGAATTTGATTCAATTATCAGCACTGATCCTGTAGAAAGTTATCACATTATCAGTTTTGTGATAAATGTGAGTGGCCAATACTTTCAACAACTATTGAAAGGTGATCTAGGATATGAGATGAATAAGGATGGTTCAATGATTCAAAATCAGGTGCGCAAAGTCATATGTCCCAGGTTCTATTCTATTCCCATGTCAAAGTTTTCATTTCTTTTCACTTGAGTGAATTTGAGTAAAAAAGGAGACTGTCGGGTTACACAAGTGACTGTGTGTGTTGGTTACAATATTATAGATTAATGTGGTTAGGTGTACGTAAAGGAATTACATAGATATTTAACCATGTCACCAGATAACTTTAATGATTATGTTTATACATATATCATAATACATTCTTAGGCCAAATGTAATTGTTTTAATTAAAAGAACTACCACAGCGATAATCAATGACTTAATCTGAGGGGTAGGTTGAGTAGGGTCAATAAATTAGGAAGTATCAGCATCTACTTTAAAAGAGAATGGGAAATCACGTGTAAAACAAACAAAATTTTAATTTTTGGACAGGATAACTTTTACCACTTTATTCTATGTAATTTTATGATCTATAATATGTAACTTTAGCCCATCTATGGTTGGAAGGGTAGTGTATGACAGCTCGCAGAAGGTTCTCTACTGCAAACATCGACTGAAAGTGACTAATTTAAACCTATTCGAAAATAATTATTATTTGCTTACTGATGATATATTATCAATAAAAGGTGTTATAAAATGAGTTTAAAAATAATATTATTTAGCACAGCGTCTTACTACCCACTTGGATTTTACGCTAATGTACAGCTACCAATAAAAAAGCATATACTATCCCCTCTTCCCTTCTCCTGAAAGTATTATTATTATTATTAGCACCGCGTCTTACTACCCGTTCGGGTTATACGCACTTACGCTAATGTGAAATGGTAGGGTGATTGTGAGATGAAATGGAGGACCTACAGCTTAACGTGGGATCCGAACCACGGTGGAGGCCTGGCATTCCCTATTAATAATAACCTGCCTCGGTGCCGTAGTTGGCTAACGCGCTTGTCATGTTGAGCCCGACTGCTGAGGACGGGGAGATCGAGGTTCGAATCTCGGTCGGGTGAACTGGGG
>CABFVX010000972.1:58746-124026 GCA_902151425.1 Timema shepardi | reverse complement strand
TTCCTAAATGGGTTTCCATTCTCCCTCCACGCAAATGCGGGTTCACTTTCTCTAATTCAACCTTCCCATTTCATAATCTATTAGCGTAATTAGTACTTAAAGCGTATAACCCGAACTGGTAATAATAAATATTATTATTGTATTTATTCTACTACTCAATCATTTTTGGAGTATTATATGAGTCATAACTACGACTGTTAGAACACTTGAAATTGCTTCAAGAGGCATTATATATTTATTTTAGATGTCTTGACTTACCCTGTAAGGGCACTTCATTGCAAGACAATTCATGTACACCCCCCTTTAAATAAATAATTGACCTTAACTAAAATTGAAACAACTTTTAAATATAAAGGCATGATATTTTAACAACCTTGGTGACCTGGCGGTCTAGGGGTAAGGTGTCAGACTTCTATGCTGGCGGCCGGTGTTCAATCCTCGGTCTCGCCAAAGATTTATCTGATTACCAAACCCTTCCTTCACCTCTGACAAGACATCTTGTGAATGTGAGGAATGCCATGCCTCCACCGTGGTTCGGATTCCACGTTAAACTGTAGGTCCTTCATTTCATGTCACAATCACCCTACCATTACACATTAGCGTAAGTGCGTATAACCCGAACGGGTAGTAAGACGCGGTGCTAATAATAATAATAATAATAATAATAATAATAATTTAACAACCTTGCCCACAATATGAGTCTTGTGTTTTGTAAGTGAAAGCATTGATATCCTCTAGCAGTAGAAACAACAGTTTCGTGTCTAAGGTTACCTCCAGGGTAAGCAGAACATGTGATATGTTCTCCCCCACTCTATTCCTATCTAACCATTCATACAAATATTCTGCTCTACACATCTCACATGATACTGTATATCTATTGTTACTTGGCCCATAAGTGTTTTATTGAGTGATTATGACATATTAAAGGCACAGTTTAAAACTATCCTTACCCTGGCAACACCCTACGACACGCCACTAAGGAACCAATCTATATAATACGCCTTTTTCTTGGGAATCTAAGAACTACAATCTAGAAAATAAATGCGACATCTAACCTTGCGTACTATGCCTGCAACACTATTCACCAGCGTGAGTCCTCTGGCCGCGGCTGTAGTGGCCGTCAACGAGGCCAACCCTATCCTCAACGCCAGCGAGTGGCCGCTCTTCAAGACTCGGGAGGCTATCGTGGTGGTACCACTGAGGGCGATACCGGCGGTGCCTGCCGCCAGCGCGAACCAATGACCCCTCGCGTCGCTGCTACCCAAGCTCAGCGTCTTGTCGTGTTCCTTCCGATCTTTCAAACTGGCGACGCTGTTGGCGACGCTGTACGTCCCCGATGCGATGCCCCCTACCCCTGCGGCGATGAGCAGCGGTGCCCCCACGGGCGTGAATATGGCAGCGATGCTGATGGAGGACGCCGCCACGGAAGTCGTCAGACTCATCACCGTCAGCAATTGTTTGGTGACGTTTGAAGCGGGAGACTTACCGTACTCCACGTTCACTCGTCCAAAGTCATCGTCCGTGTACTCCCCGTTCGTCGGGTAACACACGCGGCACTTCGCCAACTTGTTGTTCTTGTTGAAATCCTTCCAAGACTTGTACACTCGCCCGTTCCAGTCCACGAACTTTCTATACCCCATCAACTTGAACACGGGGAACGTCGACTGTTTTTCTCCAGACCGGGTACAGACGAACAAGAACTTCAGAGGTATAGCCCCGTCTTCGTCGACGTAACCCCTCCTTGATATAGCCCGACACACCTTCCTTATATTCTTGAGCTGATTCTTGTCATAGCCCGTCTGGAAGTTGTTCTCGTCGGGTAGTAAGTCGGGAGGCCCGAACATCGCGAAACCTACCGTCTTGTCAAGGTGTTCGACAGCCACGAGGTCAGTGTCTCGTTCCTTGAGGAGTTCCATGTAGCTCTGTTGTTCCTCCTTGGCGGCGCTCTTCCAAGCCAGGACGTCTTCCTTTTCTTTCCCCTTACCCATGTTTACAAAAAACACTCTGGCTTGTCGACTCGCTATTTGTTTCAATCTCTATAGTGAACCGTCGTCGCCAGTGGCTGTAAACAATCCTTTCCGTCACAGCTGTCCTTGTTGATTCGAATCAAGTCGACGATACCATTTTTTAACAATTATTAATCTCCGATTTAACTTGACCCCGGTATTGAACTTGTTTATCCAACGGGCATGTTTTTTTAGAGCTTATTTTTTTATTTATTGATGGGTGAAATTGAACCCACTCAACACAAATGTTTTGTTTAAACGTCGAGGTAATTAATAGAGTCGAAGCTACAGTTGTGTTCTAATGTAATAACGCTATTTACCGACACGAACTCACTAGAAAAACTGGTACTTTCATTCAAATTACTCTAGCAAAATATCTTATCTACTCCTTGATGGCTTAGCTATTTGTTTTAAGACTCTGTGACTGACAATAGGCTAAAGAAGAATTACACTTTTAATTACAAATGATTGTAGAAATCTCCTTAGTTCATAGATCACATCCGTGAGTTCTTTTTGTAAATAAGACATACCACTACTTGTAGATATGATGGCTTAAAGTGATTGCTATTAAGTGGTGTACAGCTGTGACCAAAATGATAAGATTAGTTTTAAAATAAATACAAAGCATACGTCTCGTTGTGTTTGAAAAAATCACACAAAGAAAATATCAAAAGCCTTCAAATTGAATCGATATTAAAGGTGATCTATCGGGAAGAATTTTGTCGTGCAAAGTCCGAGGTTACCAACCTTAGAGTTTGCTAGGAGTCCTTTGGGGGTCCACGATCAAGTCCAACTTATTGAATCGTCTTGTGATTCGACATTAAAGATGCTATTTCCTTCAACACTGCTATTAGTGCTCCTTAAATGTACTTTGATGTTTCCAAAAGGATGTATTTGATGGCATTTACTCCCATTTATGTTCTTAGCTTTTTTCCCCCCCTTCAAGCACCTCACTGCCCGTTCGAATTATACGCCAATGTACTAGTTACGGTACTGTATTAAGGATGAGTAAATCTGACTTTTAGAGGAAGTATACCCGCATTTACATGTAATAAGAGTGGAAAACAATTTTGATAAAAAACACCATGATTACATCCGACAGAGATTCCTACCTCAATATATCTGTCATCAGCAGTCTAGTCTATTGCGAGGGTGAAGCCTTAGACCATACGGCCACCAAAGCAGTTTTTTTTAATTGCGTATTACAAATAAATATAGAAACAGAGTTAGTTTTGAACCAGACTTACTATTGAAAACTATTCTCCGTCGATCCTGACATTCGAGAGCTGATGGCTGTAAAAAATAATCCCCTAGCACCAACCATTACAGTAAACAAGTTATTTTCAGCACCGCGTCTTACTACCCATTCGGGTTATACGCATATATACTAATTACGCTAGTAGTTTTAGGGACTAGGAAGGTTATACTCATATGAAATGTACCTTAATTTGCGTGGAAGGAGAGTAGAAAATCATTTTAGAAAAACCACCCTCAATACACCCGACCGAGATTCGAACCTCAATCTGCCCGTCATCGTTAGTCTCTAGTCTACTGCGAGAGTAGTGCGTTAGGCCATGCGGCCACCGAAGCGGATGTGTGCGCCTGTACAACTCACTTATAACATGTTCGTCATAAAGGGACCATTGTAATCTTAATGGGAGGGGTGACACAACCCTTGGCAAATGGGACTCCAACCCAACCTCCTCCCCATGGGGAAAACTCACATGGATGCCCTTGACTATATTATCCATTATTATTTACGAGTAGGTTGATATTAATTACTTTCAGCTAATGTTTAAAATGAAGAACCTTTTGTTGCTAGCTGTCGCCACCGCTCCTACTTAGATAAGGTTTTCCTTTCTGATAAAGTTTTCCTGAAGTAAGAGATTAGGAATTGATAACATACTGCAATGAAATTTCATTTTGTTAAGCTTTTATGACACTCCCAATAAATAATCAGCATAAAAATGGTAGTAATTACTTTAGTATAGGAACGCGGCCATATTGGTTGGCTGCGATGCTGGTCCAGTGCCGCGGCGTCTTTGATTGGACTGTACCTATGAATTGTTATCATTCCTTGGTAGAACAATCATCGATCATGTATAAACGAAAACGCATTCCCTTAATGTGATTAATATTTATTTATTAGAATTATTTAACGTGCACTTTCTGAACCGACTGATTTTATATCAACACACTCGCTTTGCTCGATGGGGGCTCCACCCCCCAAATCCCCAGTGGATTTTCTTTGCAAATGGATGTAAACTATTTTTTTTATTTGTATTACCGTTTAGCCACAAGAGACCTCCAAAGAGAGGTCCACACCGACTTTAAAGTTGCTCTGCCACTTTGAATTTTTTTCGGTGGTTAAAAATGAAATTTTCTAACTTTATGGAATTTCCCCGTCGGTTACAGGCTAGAAGCTATAAGTTTGCCAAATTTCAAGTTTCTAGCTCATCTGGTAGTGGGTAAACATAAATGTCAGTGAGTGATTGAGGGTGGCTTTATAATAGTATAACAAAAACTTTTATGAGTGAGAGCGAAAGGTCCCGCCAATTTGGCCAAAATAGGTATTTTCACATACTTTCCAGGATTATTTTCCATACCACAATCGATATGGGACAAACGGCTTCACTTCCCTTACGAAGGAAGTTGTGCTACGGATTTTTATCGCTCAATAAACATCCGTCGACCCTGGCTGGATATGAACCTACAAACATCGGGTCCTGAGGCGAGCACTTTACTCCACAACCACCATGGTCGGCTGTTATCAATTTAGTAAAATGGGAACATACTGGGAGATAACGTATCAGGGGTACAGTTTTATCAAGCTCTGCCCATACTGGCAACACTCCAAGCCACGCCACTGTGACTAGCAGCGGCGACTTTTTTTGAGTCACTCATATAAATAACGTGGCTTGACGCGTTCTGGATGCAAGTGTGGCCGTGCCCTAAGTCGTCAAGTGACTTCAAACTGGAAAAAGGGGGTGCGGACAGGCTGCCAAACTGACGTGACGCGTGATCTGGCATCTAACATGCATCGTAAACATATGAGTCAGCTCCCGCTGAAGTTACGTGACATTAGTTGTGAATAGACACGCGTCACGTCAGTTGTCTGAAGATTGCTGTATATCCTCATGCCGCGGACAAGTTAGTTAATTTAATTCGCTCGGGACATTCGTCGTTTTTTTTTACAGGCTACTTACAAGTTTTTAACAAAATTGTATTTGGAGTTCTCAAAACAATGAAAGACGATCCCGATTTTAATATCCATTTCGTCGCTTTAATCGAAAGGCGTCCTTGTATATATGACTACACCAGTTCTAATTACAGCAAAAGAAATGTTCAGGATAAAGCTTGGGAGACAATTGCTAAAGAATTATCAGAATCGGGTAAGTACTAAGTAGATCTATTTGTATGTATTAGCATAGATTACAACGTTTATCATAAATTTGCTAGCATTATGTCAATTACTATACTAAGAAACTAGCATGAAGTACCCGGCTTTGCCAGGGAGAAATAGTTTAGGGTATAGATATTTAAAAAAAATTAAGGCAAAAAGGCTTAAAGCAAATCTAATCAAAAACTAAAAAAAAAAAGTTGTAAATAAAATGGGTAAAAAGTGTAAAACGGACTATAAGGGAAAAAAGGAATGAAAAAAAGTAAATACAATCAATTTTTTAGTATTTTATTTTACCACATTCAACCTTTTAAGCCTTTTGACATGTTTTGCCCTTTTTAACCTTTTAGTCAGGGAGTCGAACCGGAACAGGAACCATTAACCGAAATTGACATTTATTTTTAAGGAATCGGAATAGGAACCGTTAAATAATTTTAGGTTCATAAAGGTTCTAAAAGGTTCTTAAAAGTTCATAGTTTTACAGAATTGTATATAATTTTGAAATGTTTCATGCATTTATTTATTTTCTTTCCTAAGCTTATTTTAATTTTGAGATTTTGTGTTTCCCCCTTTCTCAGTAAGTTTCTGAAAGTGCTTGCTATATTTTAGTTTACTACTTTGTTTGAAACCTCTTTTCTAAGGTGATTAGAAAAGAGTTAAAAATAATTAGCCCTTAGCAATATGTTTAGGCTAGAGGCATTTAACTTTGATAAACAACAGGTAATACCACATTCCCTATAAGTTGAAGTAGTGAAACTAATAAATCATCTATTTGGACAAGAAGTCAAGATTATTGTACTTAGTACTTCCTGTAGGTGAAAATTGATAATCATGTGGTTGGTTGAACAGCTCATAATAGGGAGGTGGAGGGTGGAAAAATACAAACTTGAAATTATTTCACTCAAGTTTAAATTAGGAAGTAGCTCAGTGAATGTGTTCCTTGTGTACAGTGCGGAGTTGATTATTTATGTTGTTAGTAAGTGGTTTGAATGATATTATTGATGGGGTACCTTAAAGAAAACTCAGTTCAGAAGTTTTTTTGACTATGAGATTTTAACAGTGACAGATCAAGATTCAAACTAGAAGGAGGCACCATTGTTATTAAGGTACGTTATAATATTTTTTTAATCTAGCAATACTTTTGATCCAGAGTGTTATGTCCAAAGTGGTTCTCCGTTCTCCTTCTACTCAAATGCGAATACACTTCCTCTAAATATAAAAATATAACCTTCCTCATTCATTAAAAAAAACCATTAACGAAATTAGTACATTGACGTAGCCTGAATTGATAGACGCTGTGCTAAAATTAAAAAATAATAGTTAAAGAAACAGAACCGGAACACTATCAGGAACCGAAAAGAACCGGAACTTTTATTGTGCTCTAACCGGAACCAGAACCGGAACCTTTAAAATTGTTGTTTAGAGAACAGGAACCGAAACCAGAACCGATATAAATTTTGGTTCGACTCTCTGCTTTTAGGCACGTTTTGCAACTTTAACCCTTTTTATAATTTTTGCTCTTTTTCAACCTGTAATGATATTGGTTTAATTAACTCTAGATTATGTAAAAAGTTATGGATGAAGATCATTTTTATTTAAAGTAATATAGGTAGAGTATCATTTTAATATTCATCCATGAAGAAACACGTGCTACTCAAAAATAATCTGAAAAAGGATTACACCTTTAAAATATATTTCTTATACCATATTTCCTCTTAGAAGAACCACTGCGCTATTTCCTGTTAAAAGGAACAACTCCGCAGTATTTGGCGAAGACGCCAATTCCCTATACCAATAAGAAGCTAGCCTTCACAACACCTGTCATCAGAATTCTTTCTATTAGTTGGTTTTTAAACTGTTGACGAGGGGAGAAAAAGGCAAGGGGTATGTCATATATAAACCGTTGTGCGTATGTTTAAGGCATCTCCCGCCCACGCACAAGTCAGAGCCACACACTGGCAGTCACAGTCTAAAATAACTTACATTAATATCACAAGTGTGCAGTGATATAAAACATTTAATTGGAATATGTATAAATAATTAACAGGTGTCATTTAAATAAACCGTGTGTGAATAAACAGCCATCTACAGTTCTCTTTCTTACATTAATTAATTATACCATTTTAATTAGTGCTCGATCACGGAGCTATAGACAGCTGGTTAAACGGTATTTTTTCCGTACAGTGGTGATAGGCGCTCAATCACGGAGCTATAGACAACCTAAACATCATCACAGCATTATTATATAAGGGAATTAATCCGTAGTGTTTCAATTGACGCCTAAAGAGGGCGATTGATTCCATAGTGTTACAAACCTTATGGCCCTTCCTACCTCTTTTATCTCGTTTTAGCCCTTTCTGCCTTTTTTTCTCTGACCACCGAATAATACTTTTCTAAATAAACTTTATTTAATACTCTTCGGTCACTATTTCGCCAACATTAATAGATGAAAATAGCCCATCTACATCCGCAATGGCTAGTAAAACTATTGTAAAATATCCTTTATAGTAATTCAAAACGGCGATCCACTATTTGAAAGAACTTTAAATATATGTTTTTCATCTATATTTCTCGCACAAATGGGAAGAATACACAATTTTCAGTAACGATTAGCTACCTTGGACCAACATTTTGTTGTAGGAGTTGGTGTATACTCAGCTTTTAAAGTTTTGCCCCGGTGGGTTTTGCCACAATTTTTCAAAAAGTACTTTGTCCACGGAGGAATTAGTACGAAAGTGCCTTGAAAGAGCTTCNGGTGTTAGGGGTCCATCGTATCGTGTTTTTTTGTAAATACAAATAAAACTATTTGATTAGAAATTTGCATCCTTTATTCAAAATTCTATTTATTTTAAACTTATAAAATCCGATGGGAAAATAACTAGTCTAATAAACAAAAAAACCAGACCATTCGAAAATGACGTGAGGTAAAGGTGTTTTTTTATAGTTTACACTAGAAGCGTTACGTAAGTTAAGGGAGGAGGTGGGGTTGCCAAAGCGTTACGGAGCATGATATGTGGAGGCGGGATGGTCAAAAAAAGCCTAAAATGGCGTTACGCATTACATGTTTTGTCCCTCACTAATGTTTACTTTTTCAAAAATTCTAAACCAATATGAATTGCAATCCTCAACATTTCTTCTACTAAACACACAGTGTTTAATTTTTCATTGTTTCTGCTCTTTTACAGTGGAAGCTTGTAAAGACCGATGGAAAAATCTAAGGGGTTGTTATACTAGACACTTAAAATCGTTAATTACACCCTCTGGATCTGGTTCTAGGACCAAGAAGCCGTACTATCTCGCAGAGTATCTACAATTTTTACAACCGTTTACAAAATCTCGTAAATCACAAGGTAATATTTCAACTACACAACCAGTGATTTATTCGCTTAAAAGAGAACAAACACAGGAAGAAGATGATGTAGACAATAATGTTGATAAAGAACCAGAGGATGCACGAACAGAAGATAGACAAACAAAGCGAGACATTTCACCAAACGTTGCCAGTAAGCCTTCTGAAGATAATAGTTTCAGAACACCGGCCTCAAAAAAACAAAAGAAAAACCCCAAATGTCCTACATCTATTGCAGAGGTAAAGAGATCGGCATCAGACTATTTTGAATCAAAAAATACATCATGCGCAGAGATGAACTCTGATGATCCTGATTTAGCATTTGTGAAAAGTGTTCTTCCTGATATGAAAGAAATGAACAACTATCAGAAGAGACGATTTAAAATTGGGATTCTGAATTTGGCTGGACAAATTCTGAGTGAATACAAACCAACAGTCTCTCCAGTATTATCGGCTTCCTCAGCCTCTTCGACTACGATGAGCCCTTTTGATTAACCACAATCGCTACAACCGTTTATTCTAATCTGTGAATCATATTCAAATCAATCTTCTTTACGTACAGCATCAATTACGAATTCTCCGAATGGGTTTCATAAACAAGTATTGAGATAATTTTTTTCGATTCAACTAAACTGAAATGATTTATACGGGTTTGTTTAGTATAATTACAGATATAATTATGTTGTTCCTGAAATACGTTTTTTTAAATACTTTATGTTCTATTAATACTTAAATCTACTAAATACCAATCTAATTTATCACCTATTTTAGTTTATTTATGAAAAAAACCTACTTACCTTTAAGTTATTAAAAAAAACTTTCTTCAGTTGCTGCACACGTCATAAAATTTGTATTTTGTTTAAAATCGCAGTTTCAATCATGTTAAGTAATAAATTAAACGTTTCTTTACTTGTTCTATAAAATAACTGAAATTTCCCTGAATACGTACATATTTAACTCTTGACATTAAAAGCACCATGTTTTTATTTACATTTTCTCATCAAAATGAATGCAGCCACAAACGTCGTTTGCCGCGATCATCATTATATCCAATAACGTTAACTAAATTTAATAAGGCCACAGAATCTTCATTATCAGTGGCAGACATTATCACTAAATTACTTGATGCTTAATTATTACGGTGTGCTTTGAGTCCCATGACGTAATCTGTATTGGAGCATTTTACTGCAATAAATTTATTACTAATTAATATACTTTAGCCATTTATGTAGGAGTCAAGAGTCTAATAGTAGAAAAATAAAGGAGTCCGAGTCGAAGGCTTAGGGTACCGACCCCACAGCCCTGGTTTTCAACCCAAAGGATGATTTGATGTGCTTGCAACACGCTTAATATTAAATGGTATGGATTAAATACAGGTGAATCACTCGGGACTTAACACCTATTTTTTAATTAACTCATGATTGGAAAATCACATTTTAATAATGTAAAACATACCTAGGCCCATAACAACTAGGAATACCTCATAGAAAATTCTGGAAGTGCCCACCGCCCATGCGCATCTTATATTTCACAAAATAAGTGATCAGTCCCAAGTGAATCCCTAGCTCAGTCGGCAATGTCTCTTCCTACTGAGCCGAGGGTCCCGGGTTTGATTTCCGGCGGGGCCAAAAATCTATCATTGATGAAAATATGGGTTTAACCTTTCACATTGATAAATTAACGGCCAGGGACTGGATGTTGTGCCTGTCCTAGCCTTAACATAAATTATAAAGGATATGAAGCTATGATAGGCCTAGCCAGTTGGTAATGAAAAATATATAACTTGAATAAAAAAAAACTGACTCAGGCTATAGGCTGAAAACAGTCATGAAAGTAAAAAGTCCCGAGTGAATCACTCTGTATATAACTACAGTAGCCCCATGGCTTCTTTGGTGCTGACTGACAGCTTTGAAAAGTTACCAGACCAAATTATATATCTCTACGCCGAACCATAGGATCTGCAAAAAACATGTGTTTAGCAGCTGTCACTTTTGACGGTCAAAATTTAGGTATATACCTAAATATTGACTGTCAGAAGTCAGTTGTGAGCTGTCAGTCAGCACCAAAGAAGCCACGGGGCTACTGTACACATTGTCTAAGCAAAGTATTTTTACACTATCACAAAATAAAACATCCCCCTTTGAACCATTCATTTCAAAGAGACCTGCCACCATAATTACTTCCCCCAGACTATGCAACTATGCTAGAATGGTTAGAAACTGCATGGCAACAAACCACCCAGATGGTTTGGACTAGCTCATTGTTGCGATAAGGTAAGATTGAGTAATGAAACACTTCTATGGGCAATGGCCTGTGAGCACTAAGGTAGCTTATCATATTAAATCTCCCATTGCAGCTATGCCATCTCATTCTCCGCATGCACTTTGTAACCTTAAGCACTTATATTTCTTATGTTGATGCTAAACCATACAGTAGAACTTATCTTGGATTCCTGCAAACAACTCAGTTTTCTATTACTACACCACTATCGTCAAGTAATCTTTTAGGGTACTAGACTATTGCATAGCTTTAGAGATTAACTAAAAAAAATTAAAATATTAATTAGATTAAATCAAAGCAATAAGCAAAAGGTGTGCACAAGCACATATGCTTATATATACACACTGCCAATGTATGTGTCAAATGTATAGGATACATTTTAAGAGACGTATTATGACTTAGTACATGGTTTAAAAAAAAATACATATATAAATAAAGAAAAGAAAAAAGAAAGCTGGGTTAACCAAATTCATCACTAAAACTTTATTTCGTATCTTAGCTTAAACAAAAAACACATTTTGTAATATACATTTTTGAGCATGGATTTATTAAGTTCAGAAGTTAATGTACGTCAAGCTAAAAAAATTGTATATTCTAGTAATAATGACAAAATACAGTGTGTTTTTAGTGAACATGCTTTTTAACTAATCTTATGTCACATAGATATCACTGTTCCATAGCTGTGAAATAAAACCGAGCAAGTTGCAATAGTGTGTGAATGTATGTGGGCATACAATGAATGGATTCCGTAGCTAACTAAACACTGTATGCAAGAACAAAAGGAATAAGACGTGAGAAATGGGTGGCGTTGATTTGCATGCAAACACATCTTGTTTACAAAACAACAACACATCGATAATCATAACAGCAAGCTAAGCTACACTCACTTCTCACTACATCTTGTAATAATTTTCAGGTCATATTAAATAAATATTCAGCTGCTTTGGAGAAATAGGGAGTGCACTGTATTAGGGTTGTCATTCATCTAGAAAACCGGAAAAACAGAGGGAATTTTGAAAAATACTGTAATATTAATTAATTTGGGATATTTAACTGAAAGCTTAAAATTGGTCTTTTGATAGATGAAAAAGTGAACTGAAGAATTAAGCACGCTTATTAACACGTCTTATTACCTCTTAAATAAGTGACAGAAGATATATTTGCCCCTCAATATTAAATCATCATGTTTTAAAAATAAATTAAATTACTTCACACTAAGTCAGTTTGATGAAAGATGACATTTCATTACTCTTTTCTTTAATACAAGCTGCCTGGAAATATGGGAATCCCTTCTAGAAAACACAGGGAATTTGGGGGCAAGAAAGTGGTAGCCCTGTGTATTCTCCATAGATTCTCAATACTAATGTGTCAAAATAAGCTTTTATCTATGTTTAAGTTGTGAAACTTGTAGTGTTGCACGATTAAGTAGCAATCAGCGACATCTAATCTTCCTCCATATTACTAGCTCTACCAACATCAACACTATTTGAGTGAAATAATAAACCTTTCTTTAAAGTAATGCTTATTTTTTTTAAATTTGTGGATCATTTTACATAAATGAGAAAATAAATACCAAGAAAATATTAAAAGTGAAAGAACAAATATGAATAAACTATGACATTTTGTATTGAATGAGCTGCTACTGGTTTAACATAGCAATGGACACGAAGAAGAGTTTAGGGAGTTTACTCAAGTATTGGTGGTTTTCTTTGTTACAGTCTAGTAGTGTTTGCCAAACTTTGGTAAGCATACCCACAGACGTACACAACATGCCAGTGGATTTTATTAATCATAAAGTATGTTTGAAAGTGGTGTTTTACTAACACACTTTCATGTGATGGTATGAACTTTTATAATCCTTTCTTTCTCTTTGTCATGGCTTTATTTAAATAAGCACTAAGGATATAAAAAAATGTAGTGACCATTTATACTTACATGATAGCAAGTATTGGTTTACCCCTTTTTTTTGTAGCATCATGTCTTACCAACTGTTCAAGTTATAAGCATATATGATAATTATTCTATTGGACTAGGGATATGGAAGGATGCATCTTAGAGGTAATCTGCCTGCATTTGAGTGGAGGAAGAGTGGAAAAACCATTTAGAACAAATCACCCTCAGTAAAACTGACTGGGATTCGAGCCCAGACCTTCCAGTTTTCAGTAGGCCAGTCTAACTTCAGAGCGATGTTCTACACCACTCGACCTTCCACCTTTTTTTTTTATGAAGGTTTTGAGTTTGCACACTTGTTTGTAAATATATTTAAGCCATTTCATGTATAGTGACAAAGACTTTATTTTTCTCTCTCCAACTCTAAAACAAGCTCTGCATCAAGTATAAAATAATAAATAAAAATACAGAATAGGTACAACCAAAACACAAATATTATTATGAATTGTGACTAAGATCGACAGCAATACAAGGGTCAACTGTGAGGAAGACCATTTGTTTCACCTGATCCGAGTAATTTGCTGAGTCTACGGCCAATTTGTTTCGGGTATGTATTGTTACGAACACGATACTCGGTACTCTGATGTGTGACTGCTCCGTGTTCCAATTGAAACTGGCAAAGAGCTTTCAGAGGTCGTAATAAGATGTCTCTAATGTTAGAGTTTTTCTCGAATAGTGACAAGGCTAGTGCTGCTGTCTCTAGTGTGGACAGACAACCATCTGTAGGTTGAGTTCTTATAATGTATTCACTGGTCCCTCCTGTGACTAGTTTCACCTGAGTAAAAGAAGAAAATAATATTTCAACTCACAATACCCTTTTGCTAATTAAGTTAAGATATTAAGGTGGGTTACATAGGTTGATATCCATATTTTTACAGTTTTTATAATAATAAGCTATAGCTCAATCGATTATACAAAGCATCCATTTTACCTGTCTTAATTTCCGCAACTCAGGCATGCTGTGGTAGATAGCTTTAGCCTGTGGCCAGGTTCCGTCTATTATTATAAAATTATATGGGTGTTGGGTTTCAGATACAGGAGCCAAGTCTTTGATGTCTGTTGCATCTTTAGAAGGATACACCAAAACAGAGTATGGAGATGATAAAATATTTCTTAAGTCTTCATATCTGAAAAAAACCCAACTACAACATATAAGAATATTTTTTTGACTTTGCCCTATATTTTGGTTTCTCTTACACTTAAAAAGAATGACAGGACACATAGGATTAGATACAACTTATTAGAGCAGCGGTTCTCAAACTGGAGTACGCGGGCACCTTTCAGGGCAGCTCTCTAGAGAAAGTTGGTAAAATGACAAGGAACTTATGGAAAACCCTAATTATTGGCAGTTACCATTATATGGGTATTATCACTCCTCTTTTTCCCCAATTTGCTCTCAACTGGAGACCGATTTCTGATCGTTTTTGACCCTCTAAGTGACACCTTCTACATTAGCAGTTGTTATCTTGCTTGCTCATTTTTAGAGTGATGTGAACATCTTTCATGAAAAGTCACAACTTGGTGACATACTCTTTTGCTCTCAAAGATTATCAATGAGGAGCCTGAAAACCATTCACCCCCACCCCTCCCCCCTGACAACAACACCTGGATCTGTGCTTGGTACATACACATGACCTCTTTCTGTTTCTTTTAAGTGTCTTTATTGACGATTGATTTTGTTTACATTAATGTTGACAGTTACACATGTAGAAAATAGAGTTGGGAGAGTTTAATTATAGTTTATTTTGATTCTTTCTATTTTTCGTTTTTTTCAGAGACGAAAGGGCTTGAAGTATCTTCTTTTCTTTTTTTTTACCTTTTCCCATACTGTTGAAAGGGGAAGACTCAAATCGGAAAGTGAGGTTACTGAAGATGATGGTTGTAAAGATGTTGCCGAGCCAACAAAAGTTGAGCCTTCTTTGCTTAGACCTACTCATCAGAAGAAACCTTATCTTAAGTTAAGAAAGTATGATCCTGAATGCTTGGCTTTAGGATTTTCTTATGCAGGAAGTGATTCAGAACCCACAGCTCTATGTGTTATTTGTAATGAGACCATTTCCAACAATTATATTATGCAATCTTTATTAAAAAATACATTTTAATACAAAACATGAGAACCTGAAAAGTAAGCAACTTGACTTTTTTAAGTGTAAGGAAGCCAAGATAAAATCTGGTGGACAAAAAATTGTCTCTTTTTCATCTCTGAATGTGAAAGGCCTTGAAGTGTCATTCAAAATCATTTTAATTATAGATAGGTCCAGGAAACCCCACACTGATAACGAGTCATATTTACTGCCTGATGCCAAAGAAAGACATGGTGTCAACTGTTATTGGTGAAAAACAAGCAAATCTAATGGATGTTAACCCTTTGTCTAATGATACTGTGTCTCACAGGATCTCAAGTATGGCTAACGAGTTGGAGGAGCAACTCATCAATATAATTAAGTCCAGAGAATATTTTGCTGTACAACTGGAGGAGATTACAGATTGCAAAAATATGGCAGTTGCAAGCATTTGTTAGATAAATTAAATCTACCCCCGCTGTGACAGAATACTTCTTTTCTGCAGGGAGCTTCCAAGTGGGACAACGGCAAGGAGATATTTGACACTAATGATGGCTTTGTAACTCAACATGATGTAGACTGAGAAAAGTGCATTGAAATTTGCGCTGACGGTGCACGAGCTATAACTGGAAAGCATAGTGGCGTGGTTTCTCAAATCAAGAAGGCCACCCCACATGCAAAATATGTCCACTGTGGTCTTCACAGGGGAGCTCTAGTTTCCAGGAAATGTCCAAATGATATGAAAATAGTATTGACAGAAGCAGTGAAGACTGTTAATTTCATAAAATCAAAATCAGGCAAATCCAGATTATTTGCAATCTTATGTGAAGAAATGGGTAGGGAGCATAATCATCATCTTTTCCACACCGAGGAAAGGTGGCTTTCAAAAGGAAATTGTCTCGTGCTCGTTTGTATGAAATTACTAAATGAGACAAGAAGTTCATGTTTTTCTCGCTGAAAGTAAGTGTGAGTTTAGTGACAGATTCACAAATAAGCAGTGGCTCTGCGGGCTAGCTTTCATGACTGATGTATTTCAGCAAGTGAATGAGCTGAATAAAGGTCTGCAGGGTAAGCACACAACACCCTTCATGGTTAATGACAAAATAAAAGCTTTAAAAAAGAAACTTCAATGTTCAACAAAATAAGTTGTGAAGGGACAATTGTCATTCTTTCTGCCCTTAGAAAAGTTTGTAGAAGAAAATGAACTTGAGTTTCATGATTCTGTTGTCGATGACATAAAAGAGCATTGTCTGAGTTTGATTGAAGATTTTGGCGAATATTTTCCTGAGAACTTAGAAAGCGAGTTCTGGATGCGAGATCCTTTTTCTGCAGTGGTAGACTCTGGTCTAATAGACTTATTTTCAATGAAAGAAAAAGAAGAAATTATTGAACTGTCCTGTGATTAAACCCTCAAATCCAGTCTCAAGAAAACATCTTTGGCAGACTTTTGGTTGCAGAGACTGAATAAGTTTCCTCAGATTGCTGATTGTGCCATCAAGTTTATGACAACATATTTCTTTGAGGGTGGTTTTTCATCCGCGGTGTACATAAAAAATAAGTACCGCGTTAGGCTAAATTTGTAACCGGACCTCCGCTTGATAGTTTCAACTGGACAACTTGACATTAAGAAGTTGTGCCAAGCCATGCAGTTAAATGCCTCTCACCGAAAAACCTTGGCATTCATAATATATTAACTCCAGATTTACAATTAAATTTTTTTATTTTAAAATATTGTGTTAAGGTTTATTTTTTTCTCTATTTTTGAACAAATTTGCGAAGAAAATATATAAAACTTTTCTACATATTTTTTTACAGTAAATTAGTTTTTTTTAATGATCATAGCAATTCTCAATAGAAGACCATGTTAAGGCTATAACAGTAGGATTCTCTCTAACTATCTTTGTGACATTTGAAAATTTTTGATTACAGATATTTTTCCCCAATAGATTAAAAGAATCAATAATTTACCATTTACCATCATATTTGTTTAAACCTCTCATTTGGAATTTTATTATCTTGGGGGTACATTAAACTTTTAATCATGGCCAAGGGGTAGAATCTAAAAAAAGTTTGAGAACCGCTGTATTAGAAGATGACGACTAATATAAAAAATATATATTTGAATCAAAAGTAAAAAGTGGTATTAATTTTTTTAAATATTCTAAACTTCACTTGCCTGTTTAAAGGAAATTTTTTCCCTTTGAAAATAAGGCAACGTCCAGGTATTAAAGCTTGTGAAAGCATTGGTGCGGTACGAAGGCTACGTTTTTCTTCGGCAGGGTGTTGCAATAATACTATGCGACACAGTGTTGTTAACCGTTCTGATGGAAGGAATGGACACCAACAAACAACACTTGGTCGTCTAAAATAAACAACATAATTACTGTTAAAAAGATTATTAGTATGTGAAGCATGAATCAATTTATGTAAGGAAAAACAATAGTTTTCTATGATAAAAGTAAGCCCAATGGTTTTATACAAACACTAACATACAAGTTCATGAATAGGCTATAACTCTTTCATATCTGGCTTCTTACTTTTTCTTAATAGGCTAATTAAAGCCCCTACTAATTTTTACCAAAAAATCACATTTGTCAATTTATTTAATGCGTGCATATACCTAATTTATTTCACTAATAAAAATACATATAAGGCTTGAGAACAAAATAGGATTATATTTGCACAAAAGATGTGTTATTTTTGGCTCATTATCAAAAGTTTCATTATTTTAATCAAAACACCAAGGCCAAGGATCAAACAAATGAGAAATTTACAAGTAAAAATGAAGTTAATTAAGAGGCTCCATACAATTTAAATTGGCTGTATTGAGGCCTAATTCCAGGATTGAATGTACTCTTAAATGAAATGACTTATTCATCATATCCCTTTTATCATGCCAAGTTATAATAATAATAATAATAATAATAATAATAATAATATTTAGCACCGCGTCTTACTACCTGTTCGGGTTATACGCTTTAAGTACTAATTACGCTAATGGATTAGGAATTGGGAAGGTTGAATTAGAGGAATTGAGCCTGCATTTGCGTGGAGGGAGAGTGGAAAACCATTTAGGAAAAACCACCTCCAGTTCACCCGACCGAGATTCAAACCTCGATCTCCCCGTTCTCAGCAGTTGAGCTCAACACAACAACCGTGTTAGCCAACTATGTCACCGAGGCGGGTGTCATGCCAAGTTGACAGTAATCCATCGTAGTTAATTATTTCACCAGTTCATTCATTACACATATCAACATTGCTTAATAAAAGCTTAGCTTACAATAGTACAGACAGGTAGGTTAGTATGACAAATTAAAAAATGTGCATATTGACATAATTAACTGGGTGATTAGGTAATTTAATAATTACAAGTGTACACAAGTCTGAAACGTTTGGCCATATGAGCTATTGATACTTTGTCAACAGACATGTGTGTGGAAATTTCATTGATATCTAACACTCCTGATCTGCAAAGTCTATTGTTCAATGACCCGGTCCATTTCTGCCTATCAATCAAAATGGGAAGAAACATAAAATTAAGAAATGTTCGACTATAAGTTTTTTTTAGCACTGTGACTCACTGCCTGTATGGGTTGGACACTCATGTACTAATTACACTGATGTGTTAAGGATGAGTAAAGCTGAATTTAGAGGAAGAATGGAAAATTATTGAGAAAAAACTGCCTTAAATACACCCAATCAGGATTTGAAGCTCGGCCCCCCAAACAACGGCAGTCAAGTTTGTTTCAAGAGTGATGCCTTAGACCACTCAACCACCAAAGCGGACGTTGACCATCAATTAAAATTTTCGCCTGTACAATCGCTGGGAGTTTTTCTAGCTCTAGCTTTTTAACACCATTTTCTGAAATTATTGACATAGGTATTATTAAAAACAAATGTGTCTGTGCACTTTACAAGACAGTGAGAATAGGAGATAAAATTAATAACCAACGCTTTATACTTTGAACTTTAAATATTATTGCACAATATATGTGAAAATGTCAGTTAGGCCCATGTTTTAAAACTCCCAGACTTTTCAAGACACATCAACCCTGTTTAGTATTAGACAATAGAGAATAACATAAGTAATGGTTGTACATTAGGCATTCAAATGACAATACAAATAGAAACTGGTTGTAAATTCAGCTTGACTTTTTAGTTTTACTTTGACAGACAAATGACCTATGGCTCAATCTAATGATGCTCTTTATTTTATAAATTCAATATTAGAAAGAATTTGGAAATTTATAAATGGCGGACATATTTAGAATACAATTCTTAAACTACCTATTTTTAAGGCTTCCGACATAACCTATATTTTAAGATTGTCTATCTTAGCAATGTCCTTTGAAATAAGAAGATTGAGAAATGTTTTGAAAAAATTAATGTCTAGCCAATTAAAATTATCTTTAATTAAAGATAATTAATTATGTTATCCATTCTAAGTAAATCCATCTCTGAGCTTTGTCCCCTATTTTTTAAGTAAATTTACACAATTTGGAATTTACATGGATCAATTTAATTATTTTAACCCTATAATGCTAGCGCAAGTAAAATATATTTGTAGTGCCTGAACAATTCATCCCAACTTCACTCCCCGGCAAGTGAGCCTCCTCTTATTTGACCTATGCCTCCAATGGTAAGTCAACAATCGCCTGTCATGACAGATGGTTGTTATTTGGAAGTAGAAACCAGATTTATGTACCAATAGTGGGTATTAATAGATTTGCTTGCAACACCAGAAGAAATTGTGCCCAGATTGTTAAAAATTGGTTCAGTACAAATATTTTCATTTCTTTCATTTGTAATAAAAAACTAAACAGTTGATTTAAATATGCGTTTAAATTGTGTTTACACAGGTTTTGTTAGACTTTGATCCTTTGTGTTTTGTGGTTTGAGGAATTTAATTTTGTGTTTAATGCATATTTATTTTGACTTAAAAATACAAAAACCTGAAAATACAGTGATAGCACTAAATCACTATCCGATAATGATGGTATTCTAAGGTTGGTCAAGTCGGTTTCTAAAACGGTTACCTAAACGCAAAATTTAGCGACCATCCACATCATCATATCCAGTGACAAGTATTTGTCAACCCTTCTGAGTATTTTTCTTTACCTTTTGGTTCTGTGTGTAAGATGATACTTTCATGTAAAGTATTCTATCATGTGCGATATAAGTAACAACTACCTTTTCCAGCTCCCCTCAGTGATTTCATAGTGGCTGTTCCAAAAATGCAAAGTAAAAAAGAGTCACCAAGAATACCATACCTGCATCTCTGGCATATTTCCCTTTTTTTTGGAGGGTCAGCTGGCAAACTTGATAGATCATCCCAAACTTCTTCATCAAAATTATTTTTCTGTTTTGAACAGTACATAGCAATCTTTATTCATGTAAAGATAGTTAAAACAAACATTCATCTAAAGATAATAAAAACAAACATCACATTATAACCAAAAGGTCTATCTAATGTTGGCCTTCTTGGAATGGGTGAAGACTATAAACTACTGTACTAGCTTTATCCACGAACTATAATAATAAATGTTAAAGTGTTTCTTAGTTATTTGGCTAATAGATTTTTAGTAATCTACTCTTTAAAAATGTGCATAAAATACATATCTCAATAAAATGCTCAAACTATTTCAAATTTGCAAGAGAAATGTAGAAAAAAACAAAAATATTTTACTAAATAAAATAACACCAAAAGTTTTGGTCGGATAGGTTGGCAGAATACACATTTGAAAAACAAATTCGTGTCTGTGGCACGAACTAAAATGCTGGATTTTCAATCAGTAGCCAGTACTAATAATCTCTGAGCCAGTAGGTGTAAAATGTATGTTAAAGTTAGGCCATTGCCACTCACTACACTACAGCCGAAAATACCAAAAACAGATTTGGTTCGTGATGATAATTCATTATTATGATTAGAAACCTGTACCAAGTTATACGAAATTTATTGAGATGAAAATATTATATTCTCTTTTCCCAGGAATTTTTGTGTGCTTTAAACAAATGTAGTTGTAAATAATAATAAAAAAAATCGCTTCCAAAACTTTAAAAGGTACAGTCACATAAAAAATGCATAGTGATACTAAACTATGATAAAACTATTTCAATTAAAAGTCTTCATACTTTTATAAATCGATCAAATGTGCTAGAAAGGACCAAAGGAGACCCAATTGCAAACAGTTGTTTGTTTTTAACATGCTTTAAGAACAATATGCTTGCTATTAGTGACTGATAATAATTTATTACGGTTGTACAGCAACACAATCATATGCCATTGGTTTACCACTTATTAAAATTGTTTTTTACGAGTAAACTTTTGCTTCATCAAGTTGGTTCGTGGTTAATTCGTAGTAGTATATAAGTGGGATTTTTCAAAATATCTTTATTTTTTGTTTGTTATATTTGTTATATGTCTCTTCTATTGGACTTTGTACTGTGCCGTTTACAATTTAGTTCCGCACTAGGTTGGTAGCACTCTTGATCTCTCATATCATTCGACGGTGGTCTCTGTATTTGGATACAATATATGATGGAAGAAGTTCTAAAAATAGTCACTAGATGGCAGACCAATTTAGTTGAGGGGGAATGGTACTGACATTGGCCGTTAGAGGTGACTCAGCTAGCCACGTTAGTCCTGCTGTTTAGTGCGTGTTGAAACTTGAATGATTTTAGTGACTTAGGGCCAGTTTCAGTTTCATAGTCAAGTTTAGTACGCTTCAAGTGCGGCGCTACACTAAAGGCCAGTTTCATAATCAAATTTAGTACGCCTCAAGTGCGGCGCTACCCTAAGTACATGACGACACCTACCTAAACCAGAATGGAATGGGCCAGTTTCCTATGCGAGAACGACCCATTCCATTCTGGTTTAGGTAGGTGTCGTCATGAACTTAGTGTAGCGCCGCACTTGAGGCGTACTAAATTGGACTATGAAACTGGCCCTTTGTATAGTTCGCTGTATTGATACCTTGGTTCTTGTGTTCACTAGTGAAACGTTCTAATATTTTTTAGGTTATAGTTAGTACAGTGTTCTTAACGTATTGGCAACTGCTAAACTTCGTGGTTGGTCTTTGATTGTGCTCTTTGAGATCAGGATAAACCCTATACCCTTTATTTGTGTGCTTGTAGGACGGTGAAGATGTTTCTCATGTATTATTAATGTTTATTGTTAGATGTTTATAAATTTAAAAAAAACTTACACTAAGAACCACTTCAAAGTCAAGGAATGGCTTTTGAGGAAATTAGACATTACTGTAAAGGAAATTGTGATATTTACTCTATTGATTGAGCCGAGTAAAGTCATTTTGCCTCCGCTTCATATAAAGTTAGGCTTGATAAAGAACTTTGTGAAAGCTCTTGATAAAGAAGGTGAGGCCTTTAATCATTAAAAAAAAATGTTTCCCAAGATGAGTGAAGCAAAGCTAAAAGAAGGTATATTTTTTGGGCCACAAATTAGGGCATTGTTGAAAGATCAAACCTTTATTGCTAAGCTTACAAATATAGAGTTAGCTGCTTGGTCATCTTTCAAAGCCATCGTTTACGGTTATTTTGGCAACAAAAGAGACGATAAATCTATTTCCATAGTGAGTGGTCTATTGAACAACTAAAATAACATGGGGTGTAGAATGTCAATAAAAATTCACTTTTTACACTCACATATTGACTTTTTTTTTCCAGAAAATTGTGGTGCTATTAGTGACAAACAGGGTGAACGCTTTCACCAATATATCCTGACCATGGAGCATCGTAACCAAGGACACTGGAACCATTCGATGATGGGCGATTGCTGTTGATTTATTTTTAGGGAGACTGATGAAACACCTTACAAAAGAAAAGCATCGTCATACCATTTTGTCAAAGAAAATGACATTAAACTCTGTAAATATTAATATCATGGCTTAATGTGGATTATTTAGTGCTTTTTGTTGGTTTAAATGAGTTTTTTACGCTATCAAGAAAACATAGGTGAGTTCTGAAGGCTATGTTTTGTTTATATTTAAAATGGTTGGCAATGTTGTATTTTGTTTTTGTATTAGTGCTGTGTATCTTGGAAATATGACGTAATAGAGAGAATATGATTTTTACACTGAATGCAGCACCCGAAAATTAACTATATCCACCCATTTATAAACCAGTTACAGAAAAAAAGCTTCAATCTGTTGACCAGTGTTATTTTACTCCCTCTTCCTCTGTCCTTCTACTATCCCCAACAGTATATATATTTTCCAAGGAGTATGGTCTTATTATAATGTGTCCAAAATAAGAAAGCTGGAGATTGGTGGCTCTGTCTTCTAACGAGCAGTCTGGATTTATTTCCTCGAGGATTGATGCATGGCTATAGTCAGGGGGGGTTTGGAGACTCAAACCCCCTCCCCCCCTGAAATTTTATGAACAAAATATATATGGCTTTATTTATGATTCAAACCATATCAAAATTAAGATACAAATACAAATTAGGGGGCTGTGTTACCATAAAAAGCACTTCAGAGAACTTCTAGAAGTGTTTAATATTTATAATTTTTTCGAGCCCTCGGCAGTTATGGTATTATGTTGTTATAAATACATTTCAGATAGTTTCTAGAGGTGTTTAATATTTATAATTTTTCCTAGCCTCTAGCAATTTGGGTGTTATGTTGCAATTAAAAAAACACTTAAAATACCTTCTAGAGGTGATTAATATATATAATTTTTCCTAGCCTTCGGCAATAAGGGAGTTAAGTTGCATAAAAAAACTATTCAAATAGCTTCTAGAACTGTTTAGCACTTAGAAATTTTTCTAGCCTTCCGCAATTGGGGGATGTGCCCATCATATACCCCCTGAAATTATTGGCTGGCTACGACTGTGGACCGTGGATTGATTTCCTTGGTCTTATCTCAATCAACTGTATTCTGAATAACCTTATACAGGATCACAGTTCAAAACCGTATAACTTTCTTTTCTCTTCGCTTATTAAGTCCAACTCTCACTTACGTACAGAAAAATTGGTAAAATAATAGCCCGAATAATTTTTATCTTTGTTTTAATTGAAATTTCCGAATATTTTATAATTTTATGAAGATTCCTTATGAATGCCTTTCCCAAAATTATCCTTCTTTTTAATTTTATACATCCATTATCCTAATATTGAAATTGTTGCTCCCAAAAATTGGTACTTGTCCACTATCTAAAGATTATTTTCATTTAAGAATATACTTTACTTATCCACAGTTGATATGATCACCGTCTTATTAAGGTTTAACTTTGAACCTGCACTAAGGCTTTCTATAGACACTTTTCTAGTAGTTTTCTTAGACCCTCACCATTTTCTGCCTCGAGTGTTGTGTCATCTGCATATCTGATGTTATTTATCCTCCACCCTCTTACTTGAATCTTTGTATTAAATTCTTTTATCCCAACATCTCTAATTTTTTGTTCTATTTAATAGTTTAACAAATCTGCAGACAGTATATATTCTTCTACAACTCATTTTACAATTTGGAAACCACTTAGTCTCTTCTTCTTTTTCCTTTTGTTTTGTGTACAATAATTTAAGCAAAACACTCATATGTGTTGGTACTCCCACATTATTAAAATTATACTTAAGAGTGTGATCAACACAATAGAAGGCTTTGGAGTAATCCAGGAATGTTAGCGTCTTTTTTTTTATAGTTCTCTTGTGTATTTTATTAAAATAAGCAAAGTTATTACTAATCAGTTTTTATTACCTAAAACCTTGTTAACGATTAAATCAAATCCCTCTTAGAGATCATTGAAGTATATTTTATTAGGTTTGATAGCACCATTTGGGAATTGAAATCATCGGGAGCCAACCTTGAAGTATTAGATGTTGACTGCCATCTTTTATTGACGATGCCATCAGAAAATTAAGCTATTGTCAGTGTCATCGAGACGTTATCTGCTGATAATCTCAATTTGGCTTTAGTAAAAACGCGCTTACAGTATTGATGAGCAGAGCAAACGCCAATATGAAGGTATTGATAGATGCAGCCAATCACTATCTAGTATTATTGAATGTAAAGTTACAAAATCAAAACCTTTCAAATAAAAATGTCCGAATTGTAAATAAAGCATTCCAAAGAAAGTCAATAAGTATTTTTTCTATCTTAAAGCCGGTCACCATCCTTTGGACTCTTCTAAATTGGAAAGCAAAAAGCAGCAAAAGTTTTCGACACTTAAAGAAAATGTAGTTCAAGCTAGTTATGATGAATTTAGTTTGTGTCAACGTCGGCAGATAATTGGGATGGATATGTATGTTAGTCAGACTCTGGAGCTACTGAACATAGTATATTCAATGATAGAAACATTAGTTTGGTCTCAAATAAGATAGGCTTATTAAAGTCTATCAATAAGAAATTTGCCAAATCAGGATCAGTGTTATATGCTGAATAAATTGGAGATATACAACACGTTTGTGAATTACCTTTATAATCAGAACTTTATAAAAACCTTTCAACGTACTAATTGTACTGGATTGCAATCTAATTTGCTCTAAATTCGCAAAATAGACGCTAATGGGCTTATAATTCTGTTTTAAGAAAGGAAGGCTACCATTTATAAAGACAATATTCCTGTGACAGTTGCCATCCGATCTGATAAAGAGTATACAGTGTCTCTTTCATTCAGTCAAAAAGTATGTGCTGGTATTGTTAGTTCCAGTTTAGCATTATCTGATTTATGGCACAAGAGGCTTGGACTAATAGGTTGACATTAGTAACTTTTAGTCAATGTTTGGAATAAATAACCTTCGGATAGATCATAGCTGTCATCTACACCCATACCATAGATGATGAGCTTTATTTCTCGGCATTACTAATAATTGAGAAAGAGTTGAGATAAATATAATACTAGATTTAATTCTTTCTGTTGATTGCTTGAACATACTTGTTTCGTTTTTGTTTTTCCCATGGCCTACCAGGAAAAATGTAGAATGGTACGTCTCTAGTAGTGTTTTTTTTATAATAACGATTTGAGCATACCTACTACAGCGAAACAACACTTATTTCCTTCTCTGACAATTTTTACTTGGGCCATTATAATGAAATTGGCACAGTAAAACAAAGTTAAACAAACAGTGTTACAACACGTTTTATCCATGTGTTTTAGCGATGACCTTCACTTTGAAGTTGCAAGCTTCTACCGCCATCAGCACCAAATGTATCAACACACGGCGGCTACAAACTAGTAACACTATTATTTAAAAATCGAATTAAAAAAACAAACAAAAACAAGTACAATATAGAGGTAATAAGATTATGCCTTTCCTACATCCATACGCAAAGGGGAGTGTTCTAAAGTTGATACCTTAGACAGATGATGTCCATTATCCAGCTTTTTAATAAATGCAAATACCTTTTATAAATGCTGGCTTACACATCTTATAAAAGTGCCAAGAATACAGGAACTTACTATACTGTAAGCTTTATTCTTGTTATCTGTGAAACAAAATAACATTCTTCCCCTAAAGCTATCTCGTGTCCTCTTGACATCAGTCATGTAGGTTATTTTGCTATACTAAGTATTTATATTGTGAGTTGGCCCAAGGGTACATTGTATGGGTGCTCGGTGCCAGTTCACGAACCACTAGCTCTTTCACGGGGAGATATTTTATACACGCTACATTTAGAAAGTCACAAACAGCCAAACACATCTGCTTCATACATACTCTCTTCTTAGAAAGTCACAAACAGTTTGCTTTTAATGTCAAACACATCTGCTTCATACATACTCTCTTCTTAGAAAGTCACAAACAGTTTGCTTTAATGTCAAACACATCTGCTTCAGACATACTCTCTTCTTAGAAAGTCACAAACAGTTTGCTTTAATGCCAATTACATCTACTTCATGGCTACTCTTCTAGTAATAGTCCCTCAAACAACAGACTGAATTCTTAAACTAATGGCACGATAAAATAGTACAGTACATACTTTTTTTTATAAAGCCATGTATAGTTTATGACAATATTTTCAAAAATAAGGTAAACATTAAACCACCCATTAATAATTTTTACTAAAAAAAAACATTACTTTGATAATGTTAATGAAACAATCTTCATATGTAGATTCTGAACGAAATTGCTAAAGCCATTTAATAAATACAATCAATTTTTCTAAATTAGTCATCAGTACGTTTCATATGATATATTTAAAAAAAATATAAATGAATATAAAATCTTATTTATAATGTAAAACGCTACCCAAATACCAATTAGATGCATTTTAGAAAAAAATTGAATTAATTATTTTTAGTAAACTACCCTTAATTTGAGGGCTAGATTGAAAAAAATTCTCAATGTATGACTCATAATATTAGAAATAAAAAGTTTTGTTAAAATCCATCAGCTGTAGACATAGGAACAGAAAGACTTATATGGTGATAGGGAGAAAATATGTAAGACCTACTCTTTTGAGTTGGGGGCACGTACTACGTCAAGATGTATTATTAGTATTATTTTTATCATCACGTCTTACTAATTGTTCAAGTTATACGCACATATGACAATTACTCTAATAAGAAAGAGGTAATATACCCGCATTAGAGTGAATGAAGCGTGGGAAACCATTTAGGATAAATCACCCACAGTAGACCCGACCAGGAGTCAAACCCCGATCTCCCCGTCATCAGTAGGCCAGTCTAACACGAGTGTGACGTCTCAGACCATTCGGCCACTGAAGCTAAATTATTAAGTCAACCACCCAAAGATGAGTTAATGTGATTTCTATCCATCCGAATCTTGGCATGAGCTCAACCGTACAGCGGTTTGGTTAGTGCTACCTGCACGGTCTGGTAGAAAGCTAATGTATTTTCCCATGTATTCCAAGGTTCTTAAACACGCCCCAATTATAAAGGGACTGACGACTTTACTTCCCCTTTAAGAGAATTTCTGATACGGGTCAGTCGATAAGTAAGTCGATAACCCGCTTTAGTGGCGGCATGGTCTAAGGCGCTACACTCACTGTAGACTAGAGTCCCGATTACGGGGAGATTGAGGCTCGAATATCTGTCGGGTGTACTGAGGGTGGTGTTTCCAAAATGTTTTTTCACTTTGCCTCCATGCAAATGCGGGTAAACTTCCTATAAATATAACCTATCTCATCCTTAAAACCATTAGCGTAGTAATTAATACATAAGCGTATAACCCAAACGGGTCGTAAAACACGGTGCTATTTTTTTTTATTAAGAACACTTTTCTTTATGTTCAACCTTGTACAAGAAAGAACTTCTAACAAAAATCATTAAATGCACTCTATATTATTTAAATTGAAAAATGACACCTGGACACGGGAATCGAACCAAGTTGTAATATTTCACGTAAAAAATATATATTCTGTTATGGCTGACACCTTATTTAACAGTTATAACAGCTTGTCTATTTAATCCATCAAATACACTTTAGCTCACAAGCGAATATTTTAAAGCAAAGGAAAGAAAAACTTCTTGGTGACCTATCGGTCTAGGGGTAAGGTGTCACAATTCTCTGCTGGGGGTCCGGGGTTCAATCCTCGGTCCCGGCACAGATTTATCTGATTGCTAAGCCCTTCCTTCACCTCTGAAAAGATGTGTATTAATCACAAATTGTGAATGTGGGGAATGCCCGGCCTCCACCGTGGTTTGGATTCCACGTTAAACTGTAGGTCCTCCATTTCATCTCACAATCACCCTACATTACACATTATCGTGTGCGTATAATCCGAACGGGTAGTAAGACGGTGTGCTAATAATAATAATAATAATAATAATAATAATAATAATAATAATAATAATAATAATGATAATAATAATAATAATATATTAATAATAGTAAAAAATCCTTGTGTAAGCACGCAAGGGAGCTAAGCCAACCGACCGGCTGTGGCCACCTCCGTTGGCGATGATAGTGCCAATATATGTGGATAGAGGGTGTCATATGGTCAGAACAACAACCCTCGGGCCCAGCCTCTGTTAATCTCAATGCTCTAAACCGTAGCTGCTACTTCTTTATTCAAGTAGCTCCTCATTGGTCCTCACGAGGCTGAGTTTGATCCCATTCCAGACCAACTGCTTGACAGAAAAATATATAGTGGCGGGAATCGGACCCGGAACTTATGAATCTGTAGCCAGGACCTCTAACCGCTAGACCACAGAGGCGGTCAAATTAAAGTAAAGGATATTATGAAATATTTTTATTTTGTGACAAGTTAAACAAGGATTGTTTACACATTATATTATAAAACTCGTACAAGTCCATGTTTATACACATTAGGCCAATATGTACACTGACAATAAATTGCTTGCCATAAACTCTTATGACATTAGATATATTACGTCGATATGGCGATACCCATGCGGCTAAATTCAAACAAAACCCCTCTCACGCGATATATTTTTTAAAACGATATGTTCTGTTTGGTCTTCCCATATGGGCGACCTATGTCATTACCACGATGTCACATTATGTTTAGGGTGGAGTGTTCCAAATATAATCAAGCATTTGACATCATTTCTTGTCACGAAAAGAATAAATAAAATAATAATTGTCAATAAAAGTTCAATAACTATTGTGAGTGGAAACAAACGACCTATCAAAAGTTGAAATTTAGAGGTAAGATCAAATTTAAAAAAACAATTTAAAACAGATCGGATATAAAATAATAAAGTAAAAAATAAAAAATAGCTAAATATAACTATAAGAATTAATTTTAAAGTGATCCTATTCGATATTTTGAGGAAATGCTGCCCAAAGTGATGATCAACTTATCTTTGTCTTTCCATATATGACTTATTTTACTCTAGTAAATGGATCTACTTTCCCGTATTCATACGTGGATACGTGAAAAGCAAGTTGTCACTTCTGAGAGATATTATCAATCCCTATAAATAACACTAATAGCATAGTAAAATATTATGAATGTTGAATGTTTAAAAAAATCAAAGTATAAATATACTCGATATTAGAAACACGTACCCAATGACGTGGGTGTGCTGAGTGATTGACCCTGCTGTGGGGGGTGGTATAAGTTCCAGTAAAGGACTTATAAACATGTAAATAGGAAATAAGACGGCCACGATACTATACAAATAGGTTAATATTATTATTAATTCTATTTGATGTTCTATCTTACAAGTCCATTCCTTTTGTCAGTTAACCTAGACCGTCAATTCTGCCTCCTCCTTCAGCTTACTAGATTTCTTCAAGTCATCCAATATTTGAACCCTCCTTCTTTCTAAGTTCTTTCTAAGTTCCTCTTTCCCTCAACTGCCTTCTATGACGTCTTACAGAAGACAGTTCCTCCTAAGGATGTGTCCAATCCAATTTGCTTTGCACTGAGGAATCACATGCAAAATCATCCTCTTCTCACATATTCATCTTCTTTTGTCTTCATTTGTCAAACTGTCTGTCCACTTTATATAATTAAAACCACATTTTAATGCTATCCAAACAATAATATACAAATCTATATTAATTTATAGATATATTTTAGTAGATATAATTAAGAGTTTGTTATCATTTATCTATATTCATTGTTTGATCTACTAGGGCGTTGTTTGCTTGCTTGCTTGCAACCAGCGATGAATTTTGACGAGCCCCGCGCTCTAGCCAGAATAGGAAGCAGAGTCCGACAGTGGACGGAATGCCACACCCTGTGTCGATCCCTCGGCTCTCGCATCGGCGTCCCTTGGCTGTTCGGACTGCACCCTTTGTCGTGCGAGCAAGGGTCAGCGAAGCCGCCTCACACAAATTGCAATTTCAGTTTCTCCTACCCAAAACTTATCTACTCTTGTGTCTTGGCTGTGCTGTTATCTGTTGGGAGCGGGTTCTTCTGTTACAAGGTAATATTTATGATGATTAACGGTGATCACAGGGCTTGAGAACCCCGCGCCAAACGCACAAACTACCTCCACAACGTTCTGTCCTGGCCTGTTCCTTCCAATCTCCCTCCACACCCATCTCACACTTATATTATTAAAGTGGGATTGTAGGAAACGTGAGTTTATGGCAGTGTTTTTGTAGTTTTCATAACAACATATTTTTAGGCATAAATAAATAGAATATTGCTTCATTAGAAACATAAAGTTTAATTTTATTCACATGGTGATATCAACAGTTGCTAAATATCTGTCATGACTGAGTATAGCATCATTAGATAATACCATTTTTAAATGAAGAGAAAAGCTATCATTAAATTCAAGGACACACTTGAAAGATATTCAATAAATGTTGTTGATATCACCATGTGAAGAAAATTATGCCCTGTGATTATAATGGATTATTATTTCTTTTCTTTTTAACAAAAAATTGTTTTGATATAAAATATATGCAAACATACTGCCCTTAGCTCGCCTTCTCATTCACGTGAACGTGAGTTAAGGTCATATTATTTATGTCTTAGCTTTTATGCCAAGACAATTTTTGGCCCAAACTAATCAAATCATCCTTTATTAGGAACAATTAGTTAATTTTTCTACACATAATAGTTGGAGCAAGGGCAATGGAATTTTTTGAGCCCCTTTTTACACAAAGTAACTAGCACAATTTATCTATTTTTATTGAGATATTATTAAGCTGTGTACGTTATAAAAACGCGTCCTTCAATTACTTATCTACATTATTTTTTCGATGAATTACTTAGTGAGTTTATTTTAACATCACTTGAAAATAGTTTTCCCTTCATGGCGGTGACCACATCAATAAATATCTTCAAAATCTATTTCCTTTACAAAATTATGTTCAATGCTCTAACTTTGCTAATTGTTTAGTCTGAACGCAATCGGCTTTTAATCAAATACATCTTAATTAAAGCGGGATCCCCCGACGCTAGCCACACCGATTGCAGTGTTAGGAACCTTAAGCAAACGTGAAACCATGCTTTTAATTTTCTAAAATAAGTATATTTTGGTTGATCGTGGGCAAACCGTTTAGCAGGGCCTGGCACAAACTGCCTCATTCCCTCCTCCCTCTGGGCGACCCTGCATAATAGTAGCAATAGTTTTAGAATATTTCTCATGAGCGTCACGTAATCCGACTTAGATTTTTCCTCTTCATTTAAAAAGTTTCTGGTTCAGAGTCACTATGCCTTTGATACATTTTTAGGACATTTTTTCATTTTAATTATTAATTTATTTGAGGGATTCAGTTCGCACTTTATGAACCGACTGATTATATAAGTGCACGTGAATTTCTATGAGCTAAAACGAAAAAGACTAACCAATTTTCCCAGGAAAAATATTTTCACATACCTTCCAGGGATATTATACATACCACAATCGGCAGTAGACCAACGGTTATACTTCCCCTCCGAAATAGGTTGTGCTGTAGATTTTTATCGCTCAAGAAAAATCCGTTGACCTCAGCTGGGTTTCAGCCCACGAACATTGGGTCCTGAGGCAAGCACCTCCCCCCAAGACAACCGAGGTCAACTTTTAGAAAGTTAATTCTGTGTATTGTTTGTGTGTTTACCCTCTTTTAAATTTTAGATTTTTTTAAATGAATTTTAGCCAATATTAAAACTCACATAAGCTTTCTTTTCATTCATTGTGACACTTCCATTTTATAAATTGTATTAATTAATAAAGTGAACAACTACAGGTTGTAATTTATTTTATTTTCAAGGAAAAAAATAAGTTTCTATTGTAAGTATGTATGTTTAATGTTAAGTGCTCTACTATAGCTTCAAAAATAAAAAAAATCCATCTTATTACCAGTATATTTCTATTTAAATAATAAGCTTTTATAATAGTCTCATTTTTATTTTTATTGCTACACTTTAGTGCTAGTATTAGTGAACCATTATTTAATCCCTTATAAAAAGGGAAGATAAAGAGGGAGAGGGGACTTTAAGGAATTTAAACAGATTTAATTAGGAGAAGGGTAGTAAAACTTAAACGTAAACGCTAGTTAACACGCTTGGGTTAAGGCCTCTACCTCCTACATGAAAGACAACTATGGTGTGGTAGCTATAGTTATACTGCTTAGTATTGATAAAGTTCAATCAGCGATAAAGTCAGGCAACATTTATCAAGCGATATGTTTGCCCCAGGTATGGGTGAAAGAGGCCAGACGCTTGAACGGAGGCGCTAACGGAGACAGCTTTTCTCTTCCTAAGATTGCCGACAGTATCATTGTGCGCCTGAGCTGCATCGCTCAAGCTGTGGAAGGGAGCATCATATTAGTTGCAGGTATATTCACCACTAGCTTTGCTCTGTAAGGTTCAAAACAATGGTGTTCTGAGTTGACACACATCTATCCTTTCCTTCTTCTGTATAAACACTCTATAAGATTCACAGCAACGGTGTTCTGAGTTGACAAACATCCATCCTTTTCTTCTTCTGTATAAATACTCTATAAGATTCACAGCAACGGTGTTCTGAGTTGACACACATCCATCTTTTATTCTTTTGTATAAATACTCTATACTATTCATAACAACGGTGTTCTGAGTTGGCATACATCCATCCTTTTATTCTCCTATATAAATACTCTATATTATTCACAACAATGGTGTTCTGAGTTGGCATACATTAATCCTTTTCTTCTTCTATATAAATACTCTATAAGATTCACAACAATGGTGTTCTGAGTTGACATACATATATCTTTTACTTCTTTTATATAAACAAAAGGAAAGTTTGTTTGTATGTCCTGAGCAGAGCCCGGATTTCGATGACCTAAAAATAATTAAAAAAATGACCTACAAAATGACTTAAAAATAATAAAAAATCACTTCGTATATTAAAATAATGAGCATAAATATATGAACAAAAAGTCGGGATAGATACACACGACTAAATAAAAGAAATACTTTGCACATGTAAACTAAACATTATCAATGCAATGAAGCCTTTTACAACTAAGCTCCTACTCTTCTAAATAACGGGGGGTGATAATTATTTAATAATAATATGTACTTTAGAAATAATGGCTACCCCCTTTTTACGCATCCCTCTCCAGCCTAGTTGCATTATCACCATGAACGTGTATTTTACAACCACACAACAAAGAGGTTAAAAAGTTCATTGTCTACATAAGCTTGTCATCCCAGCAAATGTGGGTCGGAAAAATTGATGCATTTATAAAATATCAATAGTATTTTAAATCATATTTACCAAATATTAATACCTTAAAATAGTTAAATATGACTTAAAAATTCCTCCAAAGGCCTAACAATTACTTTAAAAGGACTGAAACCAAGAAAATATGATCTAAAATTCCATAATGATAAAAAAATGACCAAAAAAGACTGATAAAATATACATTCCTAAAATCAGGGGTTCATGAACAAAGTTTAGATAACTATGAACATTGTATGTAATGAAGCAAAAAAAGAAGAAAAAATATGACTTATTATCATCAAAATCTGGTCCCTAGTCATAAGCATTGCACATGAAGGGATCTGAAATTTTAAAATTGTATAAAATGTGCAAGAAAGTGTGTACCTTGAAGCAGGCATTTTAAAATTTTGATTAGATTTTTTAAATTAGTTAAAAACAGGTCTAGCCTCGGTAAACATAGGGCTTGGAGTCTAAAACTTTAAAGTTACCTTCCACTTACAATCCTTAAACTAAAAAGATTCATCCTGGCTAACGACGGGTATTAATTTAGTTAATGAATAAGTGTAGCGTTAACCCTAAGCACTAGACAGGGGCTTTTGAAAAGCTTGGACTGAAAATAAGAGGTAATAGAAATTCACAAACGTCTCAACTAGTGTTGTGTCATGGAGTGTCACCAGTGTAAGCAGAGTTAGTTGTAACTTCACCTGTGAATTGTTTGGATCACTCTGTAGAACACTCATTGGTGAGATATCAACGGACTGTGGGAGGTATGTGGAGCATAAATCATGCGTGATTGACCAAATAGGGACCATGGGGTTGAGAACGCATCTAATAAGGTAAAGTTTAAGTAAGCTTTACTTACTCTGGTGACACTCCATGACACACCACTGTTTTCAAAACCAATAAAGCGATAAGAAGCCGGAGATTGGGTATGAGAGTTTGGGTTGCCATATATATGCCCTTTGTGGGAATAAAATGCTGCCTAGGGTATATCTTGGAGGTAGTCTACACGTCATACCCGCAATAAGATGATGTGACAATAATGATTATGAAGGCGTGGAGCCAGTAGGGATCTTAAATCAAACTTAAGGCTAATTAACCGGACCATGGTGATCATAGGAACAGTTCCTCTTTCAAGAAGACGGGACCTTGAGACCAGTAGCCAGCGGCGCTGATCACCAAACCTAGAGGCCAGTAATTATTCTCTACGACTTCCGACTGTCACAATAATTGTTACGACTACCCATTGCTACAAAAAGTAAAGAAATAAATGGGATATTTCTTTTTCTGTTCCTAAAACTTAATCTGAACTCATCTTCGTCCATACATGTGGACACCCTTGCCAATACGCCTTTAGCGTTTAGTCAGGTATGCCGATGACGTTGAAGTTTGAGCAGAGGCAACGTTTACATGTTTTTTTTTTATATTGATGGTTTCTTGTAAATGAGTGTGTATTTCCTCTAAATTCTACCTTCCTCATCTTTATACAGGATGATCCAAAAGTCACGCGACCCTGTTTTCCAAGGAGATGTCTTGCAGAAGAACACGGAAAATGAACATGTTGTTTATATGTACGGCAACACTGCAATGTTGTCAGGGTGTTGTGCAGGCCGTGTGACCTTGAGACATACAATAGGTCTAGCCAGTTGAGTTAGAGCATTTGAAAGTGTAAGATGAGCTTTTCCCGAGCAGAGCGGGTATTCATTTTGGAACATTATTTTAAGGCCAACTCATACATGGAATGCCAACACTCGTTTGAGTGTAGTTTTCCAGAATCACGCGTGCCGAATAAATCAACAATATGACAAATTGTACACCTTTTTTTCGTGAAACAGGCAACGTGAGTGACCAGAAGCGTTCTGGACAGCTTTCAAGCCTGACTGATCTAAATTTGAATGAGGTTAGGCAGTGCTTGGACCGGACACCCAGGAAGTTCCTAAGGAGATTATCACTCAGAGGTGTACGAGACGGCTGAGACTTGTGCCTTCACACAAATCAAGAACTCAAGGAACCAGACAAAGTAAAATAGTGCTATACTGTGGATGGTTCCAAGAACCTGTGACCATGAAAATGCTGGCTGAGTTTTTTTTGTTGATCGTGTGATTTCTAAGGGCTTGTGGCCACCTCGTTCCCCAGACCTAGCATCACCTGAGGTTTTTTTTTTCCCGTGGGGATACTTAAAACAGACAGCAAACAACCCTCGACCTTTGGCTGAACTGCAAACCAACATCGAGAGGTGCAACCATACCCCAGGCAATGATTCGTCGTGTGTCTAGAAATATGGTTAAACGAGTGAATTTGTGTTACAGAAGAGGAGGATCCCACTTTCAGCACCTTCTGTGATTTCCTTATGGCTTATTGTTTGGTTTACATTATATATGTATTTTATATGGCACAAAATATAAGTTTTTTTCTTTGGGTTGCGCGGCTTTTGTATCCCCATGTATAATTAGTGTAAGCTTGCGAACAAGCCAACGGGGTGAGACGGGGGAGCATACGCCTTCTCTTAGCCTATTCTTTGGAACGCGAGAAAAGGTAAGTGTTTTTTGCAATTTTATAGCTAAACCTTTTTTTTGGCCAAAATGATTCCTTCAGTAAAAAAATAAGTTTGAGTTTTTTTTAAACGGTGCTATCAATAGCTCTTGAATATTGGTCCAGGGTGTCCTGGAATGTAATGGCAACCTTTTCTCTTAATTTAAAAGTTTGTCATCAAACGGCCCATCCTACCACGCTGAATTAGAGCCAATGTACCATACGTTGATGAGATTGGTCAATACAATTTTAAAAATTCATGTTTTTATGATTGTAATCGTTTGTTCTTCGTTTATACTGGACTGCTCTACATACATTTTTGACCGAATGATATGTTTACTTAAAAGTGGGAATGCGAGGTGTGTGTATGGGAGGTAAAGGGAGGCTGGGGGAAGAAAGGGTGTATGCAACTTCACCGACGTAGCCCAGTACAGCCCAGTTTATTTGGTGAACTTATGCGGTCACCTAGATGCGCAAATATCCTTAGGGCGCATTCCAATAAAATTTAATTATTTTAGTGTTTAAAAAATATAATTTTTCCAAATTAATTAAGCTGATAATTACTACTTAAAAAGAATTAAAGAAAGAAATAACTTCTAAATATTTTATCCAATACTAAGAATATTTAAAAAATCTATTAACAATATACTCATTTTTATGGTTTTATGACATTCGTTGTTTCTTTTTCCGACAAATAAAGTTGATAAGTCAATTTTTTTAGGACCGCGTCTTACAGCCCGTTTGTGTTATGCGCTTATATACGGATTAGGAAGGTTATATTTATAGGAAGTGTACCCGCATTTGCGTGAAGGGAGAGTAGGACACAATTTTGAAAAATCCACCTTCAGTAAACCCGATGGAGATTCGAACCTATAGCTCACCGTCATCGTTAATATATTATACCTTGAGAATAGTGCGTTAGATCATACGGCCACCGAAGTGGGTGATAATGAATTAAATTCTTCCTTAAATATTAAGAGAAAAGAAAGGGAAGAAAAGATAATTTTTCACACATTAAATAAGGGATGAATAATTGGGGTGGAAAGGGATGGAGGTGAGAAGGTTATTTTTATTTATTTTATTTTATCCAGTATTTTGGCAACCTATTATTATTTGGCGTCACGCAAGGCGTACGATTTATTTTTATCATACAGAATACAGTTGCTGCGAAAATTAAGTCTTGCCTAGAGCGCACGAAACCCTTCTGCCGGCCTTGTATAGTCCACCGACCTAATGGCGGATCTAACAATACCCATAACTCATATTATAATTATAATTTACTAATCAATACGTCTTGAATCCTTGACAATTTGAGGAACACAACAATCTTATGGTGAATTGATATGAACCTACATCCTTGATAGGAATCTACCACTCTCGAAAACTGTCAACTACTTTGACGCGATTATCCGGCCTGGACACGAAGCTTGGACTGTCGCCAGGATGTCACCGCCGAGCCTACATCATGTCCTGCTGCTCGCTGCCAATCCTGGCGGCCATCCTTACCTTTTTTTACTGTTGCACCAACTATCTGAGTCGAGAAGATTGGCCTGGTGGTATGGTGCCGACGACTGTCCACGTGTCCTACCTGGCATTCTCCGTCACTAAGGTGAGAGTAAAGGACAGTTGCAGAAACGATAATCAGTGGCTTGATCAGAGATTAGATGTAAGTTGGTCTCCAATCAGTGTCTCAAACCTCAGTTTCACTTACATAATTAACAATTAGGAGGTGATTGTCGATCAAATGTTGATCAAGCTAACCAGCCAATTAAATCTCATCAGCCGTTTGAATCTACATTCATCATGTGGAATGCGAAAAAAATAATATCCACTAGCCTTAAGAATATCGCTCTTATATATTCTACTAAAGTTAAATCATTTCATAATGCTTTTGTTCCCATATTATTATTTTTTATATAAAGAAATGTGTGAGAACACAAGCAATTATAGAATTTATTCATGGGTGATTTTGAACCGTTCCGATAGTTCGAGAAATGTAGATTTACATCATTTATCAAACGAGACGAAACATCTGATTGGTGGATGAATACGAAACTATTTGTATGAAAGATCCAAATATGTCGTGAATCAACTATAGCATATTTGAAGTGTTATTAATGTTAATGATATTGCGAGTCTCGGATACTTAATTTGTAGACCAGTATTGGAAAGGTTGACCGTTACTAATGTACCGTTGTCCCAGGGGACGTCTGAATCTACTTATCGTACATCATCTCCGTGAAGGCACTTTCCATGTCTCGGCGAGATGAGATAACCATGGTAGAAAGTATGAGGGTGTGAAACCAGTACAAACATTTAAACATAACTTATGCCTAGCTAACAAAACCATTATGACCGCTGGGGTGGTTCCCCTTTCGGAGAAAATAGCCAAATTACCAGCCAGGAATCGAGCCCCGGACCCTTATGCTCGTGGCCAGGTGCGCGATGGAGTTGGCTGTTAATGGTGATTTATATTTATTCTTTTAGGCGTTGCCGTACGCGTTTTGCATCCAGTACGCCCTGGTTTGTCAAGTGTACGTTCAAAGATTCAGGTGTGTTCGGAAACTACTGAAGAAGTTGATTGAGGAACACACCCAGGCTTACAACAGAAAAAGGACTATGCAATTCACTTCAAAAACAAAGGTAGAAAGTTGTCTAATTCCCCAAAAAAGTTATAATTATTTGTTCCTTAAAAATAATAATAATTTTAACATGAAACAGACGTATTCACGCTGAAAAAAACACTTGTTTTAACAATGGATGGAATTAAATATCTTGTTAGTAAGTTACCTTGCACATTTTCTCATTATATAATAATAAATAATTAAAAAATGGACGTCTAAAAATGTATCAACTAACTTAAACGAAGAATTAGCTTGTAAATACAAATTATATAATTTCATTTATTTTAATTTTCAAAAGTTCTAGCCAACAATCGAACCCTTACCTGGCTCAGCTGAAAGACTGGGGGCAAGCTGTGTACATTATATAATTATGTTGGTTTATAAGCTGTGTGGGGATACATATAGTTAGTTCAGAATATGCCCGGTGAATATATATAATAATCATTTTTAATTGGAATATGGATGTCTGGGCTACATCACTCGTAGCCTAGTTTGTGGAAAGCTTAGCCAGTACTAATGAACTCTACCATTACCCAAAGGACTCTCGAATATACTAATCGTACATTTTATCCGTGGAGACCCTTTCATTATACCGATAAGATGAAATCATGGTGATAGTAAATATGAGGGTGTGGAAATAATAGAAATTCTTAACCTAATTAACCAGACAATGGTGACCGTTGGGATATTTCCTCTTTCGGGAAATATACTTATGGTACCAGTCGGAAATCGTACTATACCATAGGGCTGGTTCCAATAATTAATTAAAACATTTTACTTGAAGGCAAGTTGTGATGATGAGATCCGAGCTAGTACCCTAATGAATCAGTTTGTCCTGTTCTACAACCACTATTATTATTATTATTATCGTGTATTACTACCCGTTCGAGTTATACGCACTTACGCTAATGTGTAGTGGTGGGGTGATTGTGAGATGAAATGGAGGAGCTACAGCTAAAGGTGGGATCCGAACAACGGTGGAGACCTGGTATTCCTCTCATTCACGAGATGTCTTGTCAGAGGTGAAGGAAGGGTTTGGCAATCAGATAAATCTGTGCAGGGGCCGAGGATTGAACCCCGGACCACAGCACATAAGTCTTGACACCTTACCCCTAGACAACCAGGTCGTCTCTACAACCACTGCCATGTTTAATTTCCTATACATCCAGTTACAGGACCAGTCGAAGCTAAGTGATCAACTAGACCACGTGAGGAGGCTTCACTCCAGTGTGAGTCAGAGTGTCCGCGTGTACAACTCGTGCGTGAACCCTCAGCTACTGGTGTGTTTCGTGGGCCAGCTGTACGCCACGGTGCGCAACAGTTTCCTGATCGTACGATCTCTCGCCTTGTCCCACCAACATACGACGGCGTCATCGGGCGTACACGTCTTTAACACGGTGTACGCGCTGTCCCACCTGGCCACTGTTCTTGTTATGGTGGCTTGTGGTGAGGTGCTTACGGAGGTGGTAAGTTGAACTTTTATTTTAGATTATTCACTGACTATATATATATATATATATATATATATATATATATACATATATATATATACACACACATACATATACACACACATACATATATACACACACACATTAATCTGTAGCCAGTTGCTTTGGCCAATAAACCACAAAAGGCGGTCATTTTAAAATAATGTTAAAAAAAATATAAATATAAATATTTATATAAATATATAAATATCTATATATAAATATTTAAATATAAAAATATATATTTATATATATATAAATATCTAAATATAAATATATATAAAATATATAAATATATATAAGAATATATAAATATATATGTATATATAAAACTATACATGTATATATTAATATATATATACTTATATATTCTTTAACATTAGTTTAAAATGACCGCCTTTTGTGGTCTATTGGCCAAAGCAACTGGCTACAAATTAATAAGTCCCGGGTTCTATCCCTAGCACCTCAAAATTGTTATGTGAAGCAGATCTGAAACGGGCTCAACTCAGTCACGTGGGTACAATCAACGAACTACTTAAATAAATAAGTAGTAGCCAGGAAATGTTGGACATGCCTGTATTAGTTCTAATAAAGTTTGGAGGATGATTAAACGTGGTCTCTGCTATATATACAATTAATTTAAAAGAAAGTGTTTTCTGAGGTACTTATTGTTTTAAGGTATAAATTTGTTTTCTTGGAAAATGTGTGATGTAACTTTTCTCCCTTTTTACTCTGTTCCATTCAATTGCTTTTTTATCAAACATTCATACTCTGTTGATATTAGCTTCAAACCCATGTTCTATCAACGAACTAAGCTGTATAACTTGGGTACATACTGTAATTAAGATGGTACATTTCGAATGATCTGAGCCAATTTTCCAGGCAGAATAGATATACAAACTTACGGAAAAAATTAATTACCATAAATTCTTAGGTTAAAGTCAAGCGTGCTCCGATGAAGCAGGTAAAACATCAATTTAATACTTTGCCTAAACCTTTTTAAAACATTTCAACAACTTTAATCCATTTATTTGGTTGAACTATTATGTTTAGTCTAAATCAACATGGACTTAATTCTTTTCATTTTCACTTTCATTTATTCAAGGTACTTAAAGTGCAATTTATGAATCGGCTGCTTATATCAGTGCAAGACTTATAAACATACTTAAATCTAATTCAGCCTCCAGAGATTAATTCATCATTGTGAAAGGGTAAACCTATATTTTACCAATTATAAAGTATTTAGCCATGCTGGGATTCGAAGCCATGGCCCTTGATCCAGTAGACAGACACATTATCGACTAAGATAAAATATCGGATTAACTTAATTCTAAAACAAACATAGCAGCAGACCATACATAGTGTTTCTATTAATATAAAATACAGATTAATATATTTAATATTGTTTAAAAGACTTATTATTAAAACTTCAACTAATATTTTAATTAAAATGTAACTGTAAACATATCTAAAGTAAAATTCAATTTTCATAGGCAAAACCTTATCTGACATACACACGCTACTACTGTATATTGATTTTCACGTAGCCTTACGTCAGGCCTTTTGAGCTGCTTGCTATAACTTTTTTTTTATAGACACAAACAATACCTATAAAAAAATAAAAGTGAGTGAAGGTTCAATATATCGACCTCAAAGGGGAAATTTCCTTCGGTTTGACAACAACCCCGACAATAATCTTCGTATCTTTGAAACACTTCGAAGGAAAAAATGGATGTACGAGTTTTGATAACATTTTTTCAAATATCTCAATTAATATGATATATTTTGACAAATAAAGTATTTCAAACATATACTAGTGATTAGATGACATTTATAACGTAAGCACAGATGTATTCAAAGATGTCAGTATAAAATAATATAGCGATAATTTTACTTTTCTCTAGAACTTTTTTTTGACCTAGGTACACCTAATATACAGAGTATTCCCGGATTAAACAGCCAAACTTTGGGAAGTGGTATGAGATCTAAGAACTAACTCAACATATCTCCTCTTACTATCTCGTTTTCGTTTCCTATCACTAAAACAGTAAAAAAACAAAACAAAATTAAAATATAGGCTCTTAAGCTCTGGAACGAGCAATCACAATTGACTGTGAATAACCTCTAAAGTATTCAACAGATAGTTATTGTTAATATCAACTTCGAATAAATTCGTTATTGTCAACTTAAAATATATTTTATTGTGCACAACTTTCTAAGAAATTTTTTAGTTTAATATTTTTTAAATTTATCTAATGTTTTTATCCAAATAATAACAAAGTTTTTCGATGAATTTCACATGGGATGTTTCATAGCAGTTTATTTCTAAACCAAGCAAAAGAGCGGAAAAAAACTATGAGTCATCTTAGTGATAATTTAATGCTGCACAACCTTTAATACCAAAATGGTTTTTGACCAGCAAAAATTTATTTGTTTGTATTTAATTTTCCATGTAGAAATACCTGTTTTCGATTTGTTTTTTCTGTTTGCTCATAAATGAAGCGAAAACGAGATAACCTCCAAAGGACATTTTGAGTCAGTTATTCATTATCCTAACGCTTTTCAAATTATGACTGTTTAACATAGGAACAACCTATATAATTTAAAAATTGAAAGTAGTGTTATGTTACTACAACAAAAAATATGAGCTTTGACTTAAGCTTCGACTTTGTTTCACACGCTTAAAGATTTTCTTTTATTTTACTTCACATTTAAAATATGAACTTTGTAAACCTTTGTAAAATAACACTATTAAATATTAAAATGTTATCAGTTTTGGCCACAAAAAATTGTTTTAATTTAAAAAAGTTTTTTCTTTTGAAAATTGGACTATTTTATAGACTAATTACACTAGAGTGTGTGTACAATTTACTTATGTGTGTGTGTGTGTGTGTCCCAGGCGAATTCAGTGAGTGAGGACTTAGAAAATTGGCCCTTGAGTTACCTGAAGACCGAGGAAAGAGAACAGGTAAACAAATTAGTCCTAATTAATGTACAGTAATGACTAAGGAACGTGAGTTTTGTTCATTTTTGTGTGAAACAATATTTCAAGTGAATTATTCAATGCGATACAGAAGAACTGAAGAGTTTAGCTCGGTTACATAATATGGCTGATTTTAAATGTGTGTCTTGGAAAACTAATTATTCATTTTCCCATTAAATTTGTTTGAAAATTAATTTCAAAAGGATTTTTAAAACTGACAATAATATAGCTTTCATAAAGTGACGTTGAAATACATTATCTCAGTATTAAATATCATAAAATAGTACAGGAATTATTTATTTCTTAAGAAAAATGAATCTAGATATTTTCTTTGAATTTAGTATTTTTATCTAAGTACAATGTTATTCTGGTTTTATTATTGTTACTTACAACAGGTCCATTTCTTTTGTCAGTAAACTTAGACCTCCAACATGCCATGCTCTGTGCCTCCTCCTTGAGCTCTTAGAATTTTCTTCTTTCCTCTAATTCATCTAATATTTGAATTCTCCTTCTTCTTAGGACTTCGTCATTTTTTACCATGTTTGTCAACTTGATATTCTCAAGTTTTCTCCAGCACCCCATTCCGAAACTTTCAAATTCCCCCCACCCACCTCTTCCTTAGAGTCCAAGTTCCTGCTCCGTACAGCGTGATTATCCACATATAGCGTTTGATCAATTTACTCCTTAGTTACAAACTCAACTTACTGGTGAGAAGTAAACTCTCCTTGTTGAAAGCTTCCTTGACAATGGCGATCCTAGACCTAATTTTCTTGGTGCAGTAGGCATATAGTTTTAGGTATCATTAATTAAAACACTTCTACATAGTCAATTCCCCTTATTTTATCATACATACACTCCTCACACTTATGGCAGGCTAGATTCCATACCATTGCTGTAGTTTGAAAATTGTTTCAATTCAAAGCAATGCGTTTTTTTTTCACTTAACGATGCATGTACTGCACTGCAGTCATCATATAAGGACCTAACTGTCGTAAATAACACAGTTATAATTTGAATAAACACTCTAGGTCTTTTTTATTTTTCAAAAAAGACCTATCATACAAATCCCTGTACTCTGATGTGAGCAGTAGCGTCGTGTCACTAAGGTGTCATATCTGCGAAGCAAGCGCCTCAAGCTCGGACCATGGGGACAATTGAAAAGTGCCATAAGTGTGGAGTGTCGTAATTCGAAGCGTGGTAATTTGAAATGTCGTATGTTGTAGTATGCATACTAAAGAAGATGATTGATTTTATTTCATACTATTGGAAATTTTGTGAAAATTTTATCTAGTTTGAAGATCAACAATATGTATAAAGTTACCAATATGAAGAAATAAAATTAAACAATTGATAAAATGGATATCTTTGCTAATGTGACACATAGTGATATTTGTATGATGAGTAAATATATATATATTATTGTGATATTATTATAAAATGAGGCAGGTGAATTTACGGTGTTATTCCTCTTGATTATGGTTCTAATTGATTTAAGTTGGGACGGAGAGATAGCAAGTGTTGTTTGAACAAGGATTATTTATTCATTTTGACGTGTTGAGGCATCTTTCTAATTGTGTCAGTGAGGGACTGATTTTAAAAATGTGTTTGCTCATTCAAAATACTGTCGTGTACTGTCTGGATGTGTAGATTTTCAGCTATGTCCATTTTGAGACCTTTGGACGAGGATTGTAAAAGTTTAATACATTTATTGATTTATGTTGGCTGATGACCGGAAAGTTTTGGAGGTTCGGCGAATTTTGATTTACATCTATTGTATTTAAAATCACTAATGTGTTCATCGTATCGAGCTAAAAGGTTTCTTCTAATCTTTCCGATGTATACAGCGTTACATTCATATGCCAATTTGCAGATACCACTTTTGGAAAATTGATTTGTGAAGTTGAGATTAGATTTGTTGAAATATTTTTTAACGTGTTGTTGGTGCCGAAAGAAATTTTAATGTTCTGTTTCTGAAAACATTTGCAATTTTGTTGTATTATTTGCCTGATTAATTAAATTCTATTCATTTTGGTTGGGTAGGGTTAGTTGGAAAACTTGTAAGAATAAATTTCTTGGTCATTTATAAAATGGTCGGTTATAAAATATGGAGAAAGGAATAAAAAAAGATATAAACTTACTATCAATTATGTCAAGAAAAATTGAAAATCGTAATTTAATGCTGAAAAGTACCGTTAAGGTGCTCAACATACAGTATAGACTGCGTAATTTGCTCATGTCGGCATTGAGGCTATTTACTTTCTGTATGTGTAAGCTAACACATATGTGTTTTTGCAATTCTGTTAGGCAAATTTTTTTATACACATTTTTTGGCCGCCAAAGTTTATATTATTTTACTCATACAGGATTATTCAGATCTCAAAGTAAAAAAAAAAAATACTGGTTGTAAGAGGTTACAAGATACGTACTGCCACGTAATGCACTTTGAGTCGGCGATGAAAAAAGGCGGCGCTACGAATGGTTGAATTTAGGGCTGTATGCACCTTGGGGGCAGGCAACACATCAAACTTCAGCACATACCACATGCATTGGGGTGTACATTTTGACTAGTAACTGACATTAAATTGCCTGAATACAGGTAACCACAAGGAATTACTTATTCTTTCAAATATTTGGTTGTTAACCCTGACAAGGGCCGCTATTGAGAGCGCAGAGGCATCTTGACTGAGGAAGTGGTGAATGTCCTGCCTACCCCCTGGTGCATTCAGCACAAACTTTGAAGTTTAATAGCGTCTCCAATTGGCGTCACCGACCCCAAGCTAATTGCGTGGAAAAACTTATCTTGTAACCCCCTTCAACATGTAATTCTGAATAACCCTGTATTATCGGTATTATTTTAGAAATATTGATATAGTCAATGGAAGGGATACTTTAGTAACAATTTTGAAAGTGTTTAAAAATTTTATTATTATCAGAATTGTACTGTAATTTTCTTGTGCACTACAAGTTTTTTTTCTCTCATCCTTTCCCGAGAAAAATGCTGGTGAAATCTCTCGATATTTTAGAGATTCCTTCTATTTCTTAGATAAGGTTTATTTTTAATTTTTACGTTTAACACAATAACGAATAGTTTGGGAAATGAAAGGGTGATAGAGATAGTTAAGGAGGAACCAGAGCAGGACGTGATTGAGAAGTTAGAACTAAGGCGGTACGGTCATGCGAGAAGAATGTAGGAGGAACATATATCAAAAAAGATGTTGGATGTTGAAGTGGGGAGCAGGAGGCCAAGAGGAAGAACAAGGTACATGTTGCTGAAAGGATTGCAGAGGAGTGTGGAGGACAGAGGAGATGACTGGGTCGTAGTGGTGGAGGAGAGATGGTGGGGAGAAAGACGATGGAGAGGTTTATCTTAAAAACAGAGAACCACCAGTGGCTGAAGCTGTTCAAGATGATGGTGATGATGATTATGATGATGAACACGATAACCAGGCATTTGTTTAAATTTAAGGATGAAAAGATTTGATTAGAGGAAATGCACCCGAATTAGCGTGAAAAGAGACATAAGCGAACCCAACCTAAATTTGATTCCCATTGACTACAAAGTACAAAGCGACTCTAACGATTTTAACATCTAGATCACTACTGCAGGTCCAAGAAATTGATGACCAATGGTATTTAAAGAACGGAGTAAAATAAATTTTCATTTTCATTATTATTATTATTAGCACCGCGTCTTACTACCCGTTCGGGTTGTACGCACTTACACTAATATGTAATGGTAGGGTGATTGTGAGCTGAAATAGAGGACCTACAGTTTAACGTGGAATCCGAACCACGGTGGAGACCTGGCATTCCTCACATTCACAAGATGTTTAGTCAGAGATGAAGGAAGGGTTTGGTAATCAGATAAATTTGTGCCGGGACCGAGGATTGAACCCCGGCCGCCAGCACAGAAGTCTGACACCTTACCCCTAGACCACCAGGTCTCCGTATTTTCAACGTCAAGCGCCGTTTGTTCTTAGCTATCTTAGCGCGTGGGCCCAACTTCTGATGCGTTCCAAGGCTTCCTGCTTCAAAGTGAGTAATGTTTGCTCAAGGAATCGATTGTTTGAGGAGCTCTAGGCGAGAAAACGTCCAACTTCTGACCTTTTGACACGGATAACGTCAAGTGTTCTGGATAGTGTTTTCCCTGGTAGGGAGTAAAGGATACGAATGGAGTGAAAGTGTCTAAAAGGACTTCGGCTTAGTTCACATTCTCTTATTATTTGAATTTATATCACACACAGGAGACGTGAATTGGTTTACATATAACTAGTTTAGGTTGCAGAAAGACAGTTTAGATTTAGTTAAAGAACTAATTATATAATAATTTGTTCTAAATAATATAATAAGGAAAAAACAAACATATTTTACTCCAAGACGGTTTGTTCTATTTTTTTTTAAAATTTACATTTCCAAACTTCTTTATATAATGACGTCAAACCTATAACATGCAACATGAAACTGAAACTAAAACAAAGCATTTTTTTTTCTTATTTCAAAAAAATACGTAAAAATAAATACATACGAATTTAAGTTTGGTCCAAGCTTATATATTTTTATTTATATCTGGTTAAACCCAATCTCAAACCTTTATTTTAAGTTTTTGTTTTTATATTATTTCATTCTCCACAATAGATAATACCGGTATTCTACTATTTCCAATGTAGCTTAGTTATTTATGTTACTTCTTTAAATTTACAAATAAATGAGTTCACATTAAAAAAGTTAGACGTAAAAAAAATCTTTACTCCTGATTTATGATATAAATTAAGATGATAATTTAATTCAATATAATTGATATAATGCACATACTTACTTCCCCCTTTACCTAAAAATGTAGGCATTTACTTAAAATTAGTAAGATACGTGAACAATGGTTGCAAAACCATTTTAAACAATTTTTTTTAGCATAACGCCTTACTACCTGTTTTAGTTATACTTTTTTTCCCAAACAAAATATCATCCATCTCGGTGGCGTAGTTGGCTAACGCGCTAGTCGTGTTGAGCTCGACTGATGAAGATGGGGAGATCGAGGTTCGAATCTCGGTCGGGTGAACTGGGGGTGGTTTTTCCTAAATGGTTTTCCACTCTCTCCACGCAAATGCGGGTTCATTTAATCTAATTCAACCTTCCTAATTCATTAGCGTAATTAGTACTTAAAGCGTATAACCCGAACGGGTAGTAAGACTCGGTGCGAAATAATAAATAACAAAATATCACAGAATAAATAATAAATACTCCTACAGAAACATAAATAGAAAAAAGGAACGTGCTTGTTTACCCAAGAATTTAAAAATAAACTCCTTATTTCCCAGGCCTCCCTTTAAAAATATATTTACTTGTAGAAAAAAAAGTTATTTAAATATAAATTTCAAATAAAAATATTTTGTTTTTAAAAGTACTAAAACTTTGATACGATAAGTTATTCCTTATCTCAAAGAGTTGTGGATATATGATAAAAATTGGAGCTATACACAAAATTAAAGTATCTTCTAGGTCATTACGTAAAAATGAGATATATTATTTTGTTTGTAATGTATAATTGTGTCTAAATACTAAATGTAATCAAAATCATTAGAGCCAATTTCAAGACAATTTCCTTTTTCTCGTTTCAGTCTTAAATAAATTACTCTTAATTTTATGGTTGGATAGCTATTTCCAAAAACCTAAATGGGGGCAAATGGGTTACTTAATGTAAACCCCAAATAGTATGTTTTAACCTAATCGGTAAAGTGGTTTTGGCTCTAGGCTAAAATACACACACACAAATGTATCTGTGTGGGTGTATAATAAACACCACATTTATATACATTTTAACTTTACATATAATTGTATAGTACTAAAGGCTTTCGTAAAAATTATACCAGTAGCAAAAAGTAGCATTGTATTATGGTAGATCTTTATCCAGCTGGGTCTATATTCTTGAGTGCATTTTTGAGCATATCATATGGTTTTCTAAGCAAAGTTAAATGGGGGAAAACCACACGAGATAGCTTTGTCATTACTAAAAAATACATCCTCAGTAGTAAATATCGATGATCTTGGGGTAAAGTGTTCGCCTCAGTTCCCGATGTTCGTAGGTTCAAACCCAGCCGATGTCAATGGGATTTTACTAAGCGATAAAAATCCTTATAACAAATTTCTTTGGAGGGGAAGTAAAGCCATCGGTTCCATGTCAATTGTATAAAATATTACCTATAACCTTCTCCAGCAAAATTGGTAGGCCCTTTCGTTCTCGCTCATAGGAAATTCTCGTGTGCTGATATAATCAATAGTTTCAGGAAATCAACTTTAAATATCTCTCAAATAAATAAATAAATGAATGAATGATATAATAGGTAACTACATTAAATAGAGTTAACCACCAATTAGAAAGTTTAAAACCGTTACAAAATACCACATCGACCCCAAAGTCCGTCTGACATTGGAAGCAAACTAAACATTGTCCATGATGCACACGAATAGGAATAAACGTAATTTAATGACAAACACACAATTCCCATTCGCTTTGTAAGCCAACCAGGCGGTATTCTTTAGGGAGACATTTGGCGATGAAGCGAAATGGCGGTGGTGGGCAGAACTTTGCTCCCGATGGTATTGTTTAGCCATTCTGTCCATTGCAGACAAAGCCAAGTTGTGGTTAGTGACGTCAGATGACTTTACTATGCAGACTTCAAACGTTTAAAGAAGTTAAAATACTTTTTAGGCTGTGTGTACATCGAGGCAAACGTAGAGTTGCCCACTTATTTTATACCCCCATCCCCTTTTCCAAGATCTATAGTTTTTTAAAGAGTGGTTCTGATAGCTAAAATAATAAAACCGAGCCAATCAGGTTTTTTTAAATCCCACTGTAAGGTATTTCTATTGATAAAAAACACTTTAAGGGTTTTCTTGTTTTGTTTTCTTGGTTTTAAAGTAACATAATGATTGAGGTTGGAAATACAAATTTAGTTGCAACTGTGGGTCTACTATTCTTGTCAAGAGGGCTTGAAAAGTATGTTCAAATGAATAGGGCACACACACACATATACATTTATATATATATATATATATATATACAGTAAATGATTTTGGAAATAGTCATCCAATATTACTGAAAGTTTGTGTTTATTTTTAGGGTTAATAAAGTGGAGAAAAAGTGAGAATTAAGAATATATTTATTTAGTGGAAGCTTGGTTATTTTGTTATTGATATTTAAAAAAATTTAAAAGATCAGAGAAAATAATTCAATTCACAAACACAAAGTTAAGGACAACTCTCAATTTAAAAACAAACATGAAGAGAGAAAAAAAATTTTCAATTTAAAAACAAACAAAAGTTTAGGTAAATTTCTCCTTTATGTAACAAATAAAAGGTTAGAGAAAATTCTAAATTAAAAAATATTGGGGAATTTCTACATTCGAAAACAAACAAAAGGTTAGAGAAAATTATCATGTGTAAAAAAATCCTGGTTAGGAAGAATTTCTTATTGTAAAGTAAACAAAAGTTTAGGAAAAAATTCTTGATTGTAAAACAAAAATATGATTTGTAAACTAAAAATATTAATAATATTTAGGGAATATTATGGGGGTGGGGCTAATGCTCTAGATCTGGTCATTCGACCTCTCCTTACTTCTGGTCTCCTGGACCCCTAATTTTGAAACTTGCGAAAATACTCGCTTGCGAGCTAGCTCGCAACTCATGAACTCGCAAATCGCAGGCTGTATTGAAACAGAGCAAATTTTGAAAGGTTTCTACTGTCGTGCGCTGGCGGCCGGGGTTCAATCCTCGGTCCCGGCACAGATTTATCTGATTACCAAACCCTTCCTTCCCCTCTGACAAGACATCTTGTGAATGTGGGGAATGCCAGGCCTCCACCGTGGTTCGGATTCTACGTTAAACTGTAGGTCCTCCATTTCATCTCCCAATCACCCTACCATTACACATTAGCGTAAGTGCGTATAACCCGAACGGGTAGTAAGACGCGGTGCTAATAATAATAATAATAATAATAATACTGTCGTGCGAGTCGGTGTATTGTTGTTTCGCTTGCGACTGAGTTTTCAATCCGACAACACTGTAAAACCATGACGTGCCAAAGGGTTGAGGCGGTGAGATGTCACAACACACCATTATACAAGATACGTAACTGAAAGTAAACACTATTATTGTATTGAGTGCATCTTATACAACGATTTGTTTAGTTTCATTGGGAAACCATCTTCAAGTTGTATATATCTAAGCTTGTTGTCTCAAATTTTCTCAAAGTTATATCACTATAAGTAAAACCATATCCTCCGGACCTATCCACTTTAGCTCACTTGGTAGAGTGCTTGACTCAAACTTAAGATTCCATGAGTTCGATCTACCGCATGAAAAATATTTTAATTTTTTGTCTGAATTTAAATAACGTTTTCATAATTAGAATTCAGTAATATATTATTTTATTTTCGCAACTATTTTTAAAACATAAATATACCCTAAAAATTTCTACTATGCGAATAATAACTAGCTTACTTAGCCTTATTTTAAAGTGTGTACAAATTTATGTCATAAACCCCATTAATATAATTTTTAAATAATCACCTACATACAACATTTCAAAATTAATGTAGGCCTAGTTTTTTTAATTTAATACCTTTTTACATTATTTTTAAGGACTATTATGTTAGTCTACGTAGGCTAAAATACCTTGTTTACTTCTATAAAATATATTTAAAAACATATTAAATGCTTACTAATACGATCATTTAAAATTAAAGTTTAAAGTCTAATAAATAAAAAATAAATAAACCAGAGTTGCGAGGACTTGAACACGCGAACTTTAAATTATGGGACAGTCATGTTATCGACTGAACCAAATTAACGGTCCAAAAAACTTAAAAAATTAGTATATATAATTAGGTTTTCACCCAAACAAATATTTTATTGAAGGAGTGCATAAATTGTACAAAGCAATCATATTCTTTTCTTCTATAAACCTATTTTGTACCATGGTAGGTTTATTTCAACAAAATCACTCTCAGAAAGCTGCAACCGAAGAGGGGGATGGCATCCATTTTGTTATTTTACTGCCTATTCGGTAGACAAGGCCTGTCTCGCACGGTGTGAGGCTGGCGAGTAGACTCCGCTTGCTATTCGATCGTGTGACGTCAGTTTTCGCAGCGCAGAAGTTTCATAATTAGGGGTTTGCGAGATTGTGTGCGAGAGGAGAGAAATACGCTAGCGAATCGCTACTCGCACGTTTCAAAATTAGAGGCCCTGATGATAGGTGAGAATGATGATGGTGGAAAGCAGAGGGGCCCTACCGTTTAACGTGGGCTCCGAGACACGGTGGTGGGGGCCTGGCATTCCACACATTCACAAAGCGTGAAAGTTCACACTTTGCCAGAGGTTGAGAAAGAGTTTGGTAACAAGATAAATTTGTATTGAGACCGGGATTTGAATCCCGGGCCCCTATCACAGAAGCCTGACATCTTGCCCATAGACCACGGGGATCTAAGGAATATTATTGTTTTAAACAAAAACCAAATATTACGGAGGACTACCAATTTAAAAATCCCATAATATCAGAGAAATTGCTAATTTTATAAAACAAACAATACATGACGTAAAATATTTTTTTTTTACTAAACGGGTAAGAAACGTTCGCTATAAAAAAAGGTAACAAACAGTAATATTCAATATTTATGATATAATATCACATATTGATAAATATCTTAAATTACATCAACATTTTCACTAACCAATTAAAAATAATTAATTAAAAATAAATAAACAATATTACCAGAACTAATAATCCCTATTTCTTAACTAAATTAATTAGAAATTCAAAAGTTTATTGCCGCACTTTCAAAAGTACACCACTATCTCTATCTTGAGATAGCTATATCCAGTCCACCTCATTATACCCCATCTCTTTAAGCTCCATTGTAATATTATCCTTCCATCTGCGCCTATGTCATCTTGGTCTCTTCTCATTGGGTTTGCCAGTAAATACCCTGAACAAGATTCTAGATTCTCCCAGTCGAGCTGCATGTCCTACCCACAATAATCTACGAGGTTCGATTATCCTAACAATCTCTTGTGATGAGTACAGGTAGGTAACTAATAATGCAACTTTCTCCACTTACCAAGACCCTCATCTAGTTTTGGACCAACTATCTAAGTAACTAGTTTTCTAAAACCCAATTTTTTTCGTTATATAGGCTACGAGACCATGTTTCACAACCATAGAGAACAGCTTGTAAAATTAATGGTTTGTTTATTTTGAGTTTTACGTTTATTGACACCAGATGATATGTTAAAAAATTACTGACAGAGTAATATGCATTTCCTCACTATATTCTTTTTCTAATTTACACTCTAACATATTTATTGCTAGTTAAAATTATTCCTAAATATTTAAACTTATTAAACATATCAATTTATTTGTTGTTCGAAGTAATCTCTAAATTATCGCTCTTAGTCTGTGTCCTCTGTTTAAAAACGTAATACACTAAAATATTGCTAATAATCGCTAGAATGGATACTAATTATTGATAAAAAATTAGAAAATCTTTGCACACAGATTTTATTTGGATAAGATTATAAATATATACAAAGAAATATTTTATGTTCCAGATCCAAATATTCCTGAATAAGCTTCACACTTCCCCGGCACACCTCACTGCTTCTGGAGTATTTGTAGTAGGGGCCGGACTTCTAGCACCGGTCAGTACACTTTCTAATTTTTGCATAGTCTTTTAAACATAATTTGATCAACTAGCATAACCATACCGTAGTGCCAAGATGCATTGCAAGAGTACTGTGCACAAATATTGCATTATTTAAGATGTATAATACCTATAGGATGGAAATCCTTACATTTTGGATTTAATCTTTTTAAAAATATCTGGCCCTCCTGAAACAAATAAAGTAATATTTTAATAAGGACATAAGGGATATATAACGGCTTTATCCAAGGGATATATATATGAACTCGCTTTGCCCAGTGGATTTTCTTTCAAATGGATGTAAACTAATGTAATTCCAGAGCCGTTTTTTGATAGGTCTTACCGTTTAGCTACAAGATACCTAAAAAGAAAGGCCCGCACCGACTTTAAAGCTGCTTGGCCGCTTTGAATTTTTTTAGGGGGCTAAAAATTACATTTAAAAAAACTTTTTGGAATTTCCTTGTCGGTTACAGGCTATAAGCTAGAAGTTTGCCAAATTTCAAGTTTCTAGCTCATCTGGAAGCGGGTAAACATTAATGTTAGTGAGTGAGTCAGCCGTGTGGGTTTATAATTTGTATAATGACCCACATGTGGGGACCTAGACCGAGTGCAGCCAGCCAGGGATTTGAGTTCCAACCTCCTCATAAACCCTTTACCAAGAGTAATTGTGAGTACAACAACTCTCGTAAGGTCACGCTGAGGGTCCAGATATCTATTTTGTTTAGTTGGACAGTTGTTTTGGTTTTCAGATAGCCGGCAATGTCATGACGTACTTCCTGGTGGTCGTGCAGTTCCAACTCGCTGATCATGACAATGCGTGCTGCAACACCACCTCGAATTAAAATATTACATACCTTGGACGTGGACAGGATCGTGGAGACGAGGTGCCCACCAAATCAAAAATATTCTCCTCTAAACTCTGTGGGTGGAAATGGAGGGAGTCAGAGGGGGGTCAAAGATTTAATATCACCTCCGTACGAAGTGTTCGGAGTTCCCTAAATCACTTGGTGTTATTCGTTAATGGCCTCATTTTGGTTTTAGTTATATGTTCAACAATAATTATTAAAATATGAATAAAGGTAATTAAAGAATAAATTAGTTTGTTTTAAGAGAACCCTAAAACACAGCTGAAAGCCAAACCATAGATACCGTCACAATTTACAGATGCTGTAGATTTTTATATTTGTGATATTGATGTATGCATATATATTTTTTCTCGATGTTTGCTACTCTATATTTAGTTTTGATATAAGTAAAAATTGTTAGTATAGATAAATATAGTTCACCAACTCATTGTTTTGCAGTGGAAGTAGCTTTTTAAAACATGAACAAAAAACTAAATCTTATAAAGTTTTAGAATATAGTTAAATAATTAATTCCAAATTATTTTTTATGAAATAACTATGTTTATTTTACGATATAACAATCATCCATGCCACTCAAGTCTAGATTATTTAATGAATAATTGCAAATTTGATATATTTTTAAAATAGTAGGATGAGTAAAATAAATCTTTAGCATTGCGTTCTGAGTATGGGTACATGTACTAATATGCTAATGTGTTAGCGATTAGGAAGGCTTTAAATTATAGGAAATATAACCCATTTGCATGAATGGAGAGTGGAGAACCATTTAGAGAAAGGCACCCTCATTGCACCAGACCGGGATTCAAACTTAGATCTCCCCATCAAGGGCAGTCTAGTCTATTGCAAGAGTGACACCTTAGACCAAGTGGGCACCAAAACAGGTAAAAGTGACTATTGAAAGTGTCAATAAAACCTTTTGTTGTGAGAATGGGAAACTCCTACATAAGAAAAATAAACAATTTTACGAAAAATATCCTTATTTACCTGCGTAAACCAACTATTCAGAGGTTTTCTTGAATTGGATGATAACCTTCGAACACTCTGAATGTGTATGTTTGTAATGAATCCTAATACCAATAATTTGTAAACAAATATAAACGGGCACAGAGCCTGAACAGCGATGTCCTTCTATCGCTTTAGTACTTCTTGAACATGATTTATATACAGGCTGGTTCCAAAAGACTTTAAGAGTTGGAAAAGTTCCATAAATGTCCAATAAAAGGAAATGTTGGTGGACAAAATATAACATCATTACTGCACACCTAACCAATTATTTACGAATAAACAAATATCACACTCATATTGAGCTCTATTTATCGAGCGGTGATTGTGCCAATATTTGCAGATTACGGATGTGATCAACATAATTACCCTTCGGTCACTTTTCTAGACCGGAGCCGTTATTTAATAAAGTAGCTCCTCATTTGTTCTCACGAGGCTGAGGTTAACTCCGTTTCAGATTCACTGCTTCACAGAAAAATTCTGGAATCATCGAGGATTAAACCTGGAACATCTGGATACGTAGCCAGGAACCTTGAACACTAGACTACAAAGGCATCTATATACGGATATTATGTGCACAAAATTGATTCCATTTAATTTCTAATACATTAAATTAAATTAGTTCCTAATCATACATTTTAATTGTAACATTGTTACAACTGTAACTTTATGATTAGGCCTTAAGGTAATATTGAGCATAGTTGGTATGATCATAGAGGTTTGGGGTAAAACATTTGGCGAACAATATCGAGGGAAGTGATGCACAACGTGGTGAGGTTTGCCTAACGTCCGGTGGAGTTCTCCTAAGTGACATTATCTTAAAATAAATTGTACGGAACTCCGCTCGCACTTTCTCGCTCTATTGTTTAAAAATGGTGATATTTACTCAAAACCCATAATATATGTGAAACGAAATAATATACACTAGCAAACCCAATCATAATTTGCACTATACTTATGTAAAACTTTTTTTTTTTGAGTTCTAGTTTTAAATTTTATAATTTTGTTTTTAAAGAATTTATATCCTCATTTGTATGTTTGGACCGATAAAAAAGATCAATGCTGGGTCCACAAGGGTCAACACTTCGTATTAACATTTCAAATTCCGGTTAACATTTTCGACATTTTATTAGGTGTTGTAACTCTTCATGCCATCGCATTTCTATTAAATTCCTAATTCATAAACTTAGACCAATGAAAAATGTAAATATTAACTATTGAGTCTAAAATTGATATAGATCATCGTTGTACAAACATTTCTCATAAGAGGTTTAAGGAAAAACAACATAAACCTTTAGACGCTTACTTATATTTAATTACTCTATGGCATTGCAGAACTATTGGGTTAAAACTTAAATAGTATCGCTTTACAACTAAATCTCACAAAATTGTATTAATATATTTGCCAATATCTCAGCAACGGTTTAATTTATAAAGATATATTTCATATAAAAGTTTTTTTTATTTCTAATAGTACTACAATTTTTTAATGATAAGTTATTTAGTATATTAAATATTTGCGGAGATATGGAAATTTCTGCTTATGTAAAGTTCCTTAAAATTCATTTTCACGATAAAGTTAAAATAGCCAGTTTATTTATAATCTTAATCAACACCTAGATAAGAATCTTAATCAAAATCGTTAGAAACGATTTTGAGAAAATCGATTTTTTTTCTCTTTTCGCCCTTTCTTAAATTACTCTTAATTTTAAGTTCAAACAGACACACAGACAGACGTCATTGCAAAGACCACTTTTTAGGGTTTGGGGGGAGGGTGGTCTTGAGACGTTGCTATTGTAATTAAAAAAAAAGACTTTTACTTTACAGTGTGAAAAAAATATGTACTAACTATATATTTATATATGTATATATAATTTTCTTTGTCTAGTATCAAGTGTCTTTTGACATCTTATGCTGTAACAACAATAGTTAACATCAAGATGTATAAAGATTGTGTTTTTGTTGGGCGCCACCCCTAGTATCTAGAAGAAAAATAATAATTAAAAAAAAAACATTTACCTCGGCTAATTCAGTCAGTTGCACTATGACTCTAAATACTCGAGACCACTGGGTAAACTTAAAACTAAAACATGAACAATTTAGATAAAATGGATTGTTGGAGCAAAATGTTATTTAGTCCACAATAAAATAAATAAATGCATAAAATAACAATTGTTGGCACTTTTGTGGATTTATTGTTGTTTGCCTTTTTACCACATCCCAATCCTACCTATGGAATTCCGGTTAATTATAATTCTAATTTAACAAAGTATAAAATAGTATTGTTGAAACAAAACAAACAAAGAAAAAAGAATATATAATAAAAGAATTAATAATTAGACATAAAAATGAAATGTTAATTAATTCTCTGCATTACTCCTTCTTTCTGAAAGTAAATGAATTCTGATTTTTATAGGTGAAAAAAAAATTATAGTTGAAGAGTTGGCTTGGCCTCACCCCTGAATTAGTCCATATTGACACCAACTTCAGAGATGTGTTACACTTTAGTAATTCGAATTCTTACGCAATTTGAAACGAAAATAAACAATCTGGTTCTTGTACACACACTTAGCTTTCCATTTTACCACTTCTAATTTAATTCACAACCTTTAATTCACTTTAAAATAATTTTAATTAGGAGCTCCACAGATTTGGCTCCATCCCGAAGAAAAAGACCTTGTCTCCTCTCGAAATTCTTCCAAAAGTAAAATTTAAAAATGTTCTATTCATACGTCCAAGTCCAAAGAGAAAACTAATGTATATAAAAAAAGAAGATAAAATGTTGGCTATGGACTAGAAATAAAAATCAAATAAAATGCAGGTTTAATATAAATATTGAACTGTATGCTAATGAAAGTGAACAGTGTTTTCTTAAAGAATTAAACGTTTATTTACTTCTGTCAAATTTAAACAGCGCGCTCGATTTGAGTTATTTACATCTATTCTTATTTCTCTTCTTCTACAATCACGAGATCCGCTACTCACTTGTTTGATAGACCTGCGCATGCGTTAAAAAAACATGGTCGACGTTGAAAGTGAATACAAGAGTCAAACACACTTCTTAGAAGAATAATTAATATGTTTAATAAAAGGTAAGTGTTCTTCCTTAAATCAAAATTCCTTATTTAGATTATTTAAAACAATGTTTTAAGTTGTTCCTTCCATCCTTTTATTTAATTTAATAGATGTAAAATAGTATTATTAGTCAAGCAGGCAACCAGCATGAGGTCTAACTTCAAAGTGCTTAATTTCACGCGAAAATAAATAGGAAATTGTTCACAAAAAGTAGAAATCATAGGGAAATACAAGGTAGGGTGGCAAATTACGTCACAATATCCATCAACATTTCAGGTTAGATTTTCTTTTGCCGTCACAATACTTTTACCTTTTGTGTTCGAAAAGTTAAAATAAATAAATATATATATATGTATATCTTGAAGGTTATTGGTTTAAAAAAAATATGCTGCTTATAAAATATTTGTATTATAAATAGACCTACATATTTGTAATGATAAGTAATTTCATATTTCAAATAGCTTAGGAGATATTATAAACAAAATATAATGTACGCATAGGCTCTAGTTGGAGGGACTGACAGACGGGAAGTCAAAAAACACTTTGTTTGATTCGGGAGGTCATGAAACGTCAAGGTTAATCAAAATCTTGAGTTCGATTTTTTTGACGATCACTTTACGTATTTCTCTACCTGTAAGATAGCGAGAAAGTAAAAAGTCATCAAGTGTAAAATATAATGTGATTTTATTTGGCTAGTGAGTAGGCTTGTTCACGTTTCAATTAAAGTGTTAATTTTCAAGTAATTGATCGTCTAATTGTTTCGGCCCCAACCTGTATATTGAAAAACTATTCCATAGGTCTATTAAAAAATTTCAAGATGTGTATTATTAATAAATAATGATGCTATATTTCAGCAAAAATAAATATATAATTTACATAGTAAAATAAAAATTTTGTTTATTTTTTCAAGTTTGTATATGTTTTAAACTTTTATTTATTTATTTGAAGTATTTAACATGCACTTTCAGAACCGACTCATTATATCACCACACGAGAATTTCTCTGAATGATAGCGAAAGGAGCCTGCCAATTTAGCCTGGAATTCTCCCTAAACCATAAAATGATAGTGCCTGTTTAGTTATATTCTATATAGGATGATGTTAAAATATTGAATACAATTCGGTTCTACTTAATATTTATTGGCTTTACAATTATTAGCAGTTCAAATCACAGCAGTGAACAGTGAACCAACATATAGTATTTTACCTTCCTACCATCTACGTCACACCTATGGATATTGTTATAAGAGTTTTCTGTTGGATGGCACTTTGCGTTCTGGTGACGTCACGTTTGTGCAGGAGGAAGAGTGGAGCTTGAGTAGAGCTCAGTGTAGTGGCTAGTCTGGTTGATAGAGTGGTATGGATGGCTATGATCATGCGTGGGGTGCTATTCAACTGTCATATACTTCATTGAACAGGAGCGCGTGTTTTGTTGTACTTAACCAATCTATTGTTTTGCATCTAATTGATTATTTGTTTATCGAAAGAAAAGTAGTATTAAAAATAGAAGCAGTATTAGGACATCACATTAGACTAAAATTATTCTTAAAATTTTCAAACATATTTTATCTAATAGTTGTCCCGGTTATGAGTTTTATTCTCAATAAATTCTTCTTTACGCGAAAAAAAATAATAATTGGAGTCTCTGATTTTCACACACAAAAAAATTAGTCGAGCTGTACCAACCAAATCATTTGATTCATCAATCTGTAAAGTGTTAGGAAAAAAAGGAATTCCACATATAACATACATTTTGATTAAAACTGTGGCTGAGAGCTTGTGAGAACTGCGACGATTATAGTTGGACCAAGTCAATATAATTTTATACTTATTTATTTTTGAATTCAGAAAATTATTCTACAGCAGCATTCTTTATTCACGAACTTTCCATTGTTGAAAGTATTTTGTTTCTTTTTATCCAGCACATGTGAACACTTTGAACGAGGCTACACCAGCAGCAAGTCACTTCAAGTCACTCCACAAAAATCCAAATACTACCTAGGAAAAGGTTGAGGCTTACCGCGCTAAAATTTTAAAACAAACCAAGAACTGAGAAACATCTTAGATATGATGTCGTTGTCTAAGCGTGCACCGGTATGTATCTATAGCTTGCATTCATTCTGTTGATTTATTATACACATAGCCCCTGAGACTGGAACACACATTATCAATGGCCGATAAGGGGTATTTTGTTCACTCCAAGTTATTATATGAAAATATTTAATATATTTTTTAAATTTAAAAGACCTGAAAACAGTATTTTAACTATGATCTAGTTTTATTACGTGGTAGACTGAAAATACTTGTGTAATTGAATAGTTGTCGACCCCTGTTATAAATTATATCTATACAGCCAATGTATAACTGTATGGTCGGTGACCTGGTGGTCTAGGGGTAAGGTGTCAGACTTCTATGCAGGCGGCCGGGGTTCAATCCTCGGTCCCAGCACAGATTTATCTGATTACCAAACCCTTCCTTCACCTCTGACAATACATCTTGTGAATGTGGGGAATGCCAGGCCTCCACCGTGGTTCGGATTCCACGTTAAACTGTAAGTCCTCCATTTCATCTCACAATCACCCTACCATTACACATTAGCGTAAGTGCGTATAACCCGAACGGGTAGTAAGACGCGGTGCTAACAACAATAATAATAATATAACTGTATGTATTTAAATAAAAATTAGACCAAATTTCTTCCACCTAAAATGGCGAGGACTTGGACTAAACGTAAAACTTGTTTCTGAATTAATCAAAAGATGAGACTAGGGTTGAAAATCTAGCTGTACACACAGAATTATTTCTTATAGAAAGTTTTTCACCCTCATTTGACGAACATGTGGGTACATTTATCTTAAATTCTAACTTCCTGAACCATAATAGTGTAAATATGCGTAGTGGCCGGGTGTATAGTAGGAATTAATTCACACAAAAAAAATCACATTTAAATAAATCAAATAAAGCTTGACCAACCAAATACTATCACATCGGTTGATTGTTGCGTTTTGGCTCACTAACGCCAGTATATGTTTATCCAAGTCAGTTAATCAATTATGCTTGTAAAGCAACCCCAATTACACCTTAGCTTATTTACATAAATATTACAAACAATTTTAAGAATATTTCATGCATTGGTTTACTACCTTAAATTATTTTTATCCAAGTAATGTAGTTTGGCTATTAAAAAGTTTACCTTAGTAAATTATTCAAATATTAGTTAATGATTAGTTATTATTTTGACCAGTTCTGTGGTATAGTGTTCAAAACTCCCGGCTACAGATCCAAAGTCTTAGGCTCTAACCCTAGAAATTCTAGTTTTTTTTTTCTTTTTGCTAAGCAGTGGGTTTGGAACGGTGTCAACTCAGCCTCGTAAGGACGAATGAGCAGCTTCTTGGATAAATAAGTAGCGGCTCTGATCTAGAAAATGGAGAGTAATTGACGGAGGGTTCAGTGTGCTGAACACATGACACGCTCTTTCCACAAATGTTGGTACCATCTTCGTCTACATGCGATGGCCGTTCGACTGGTGTAGCTCGTTTGCAAGCTGACAACTAAAACCAATATCTTTCAAATGTGGGGAATGCCAGGCCTCCACCGTGGTTCGGATTCTACGTTAAACTGTAGGTCCTTCATTTCATCTCACAATCACTCTACCATTACACATTCGCGTAAGTGCGTATAACCCGAACGGGTAGTAAGAGTCGGTGATAATAATAATAATAATAGCTTTCAAGTTTGGAGTAGTACTAAAAAGGGAAAGAAGATCTAGCGCATGAGCTTTAAGCTCTTAACCAGTCTACTACTCGGGCCACGAGATGTGAACGTCATGGGATTGAACCCATCCTATAAACAAAAATAGCAACGATGCAAGAGAGAGATTTATCCTTCCCCGCCCCTTCTTTCATTCGTAAATTTGATCCTATTTATTGGGATGTTTGGCCCACAAATTTTGTATTCGTTATTAACTCATCGACTGGAGAAGTAACGCTGCTGATAGTCACCTGCTTCTAGAAGCTCCACCGTGAGGATGGTATAGATGGTCTCGCCGTCAAGGTGAAGAAAATCAGTTAGAATATTATAAACTCTACTTCTGAGAATGATTGTACAGGCTACGTCAGCTCTACCATTTTAAAAGCATGATTTATGCTTGGATTGGTTGACTGCAGGCTCTATGCCTGTCTATTTAGCTATGTTAATCTATGTTCATTGTACTATTAGTTTAGGAAGGATGTAGGTGTGTCGCCGCTTCCCTTTCTCTTTAATATGTAGAGGAGGTTACGATAACTATTACAAAGGGAATGTATAACAAAGTAGAGACTGGGAAATATTTCATAAGAATAAGAGAAATAAATAGGTAACAATAAGATTTATTATAAAAAAATAAAAAGTTGATATAGGGTTACAATTGATAGCAGGAAAACTGTAATAAATGTCCGTTAGATTGATTAAGGAAAACATGTAACTCTTAGAAGTATAAAGGAAAACATTAAGTTTTAAACTGACAAATATGATAGGATTAAACAAATCCAAAAATTTAGGAACTTCCCGTAGCATGGGAGAATACGTGTCCAAGACGACACGGAACAGTCAAAAGGAAGTTAAGTTGATAGAGAACATTGGATTCCAAAACAGCCGGGCTAGCGCTAGACTACCACCAGAAGGGTCTAAACAGAAAACATGGTGAGTTAATTACTAATAAAAATATAACTGCAAACCCTATAGTTTTAGGTCCCATAGGCACACCAAATAATAAATGGTAAGAGGACGGTCTGTCAATTTCATCAGCAGATGGCTAACAATCAGGTGTCAACACAAAACTGTACTATGGCAGGTCCTTTCCCAGTGGGTACTGCCAGAGCACTCAATAGTACATTTATACCACTACCCACTCCCTGGGGTATACATCAAATCTAGTACACACTAACTTTAAACACTTGGACTAATGAGGTGCCAACAAGGGGCAAATGAAAATACTATCTGTGTGGGCCACTATACATCACTAGCCGTGTTCCGTACTTCGCTCACCACAAATAGTAACACAGAAAGAGAGGTGCCAACAAGAATTCTGTGAGATTCTGACCTAGCTAGGTCCTCAAATAAAGGCGTTAGACAACCTGCTTGTAGCCATACAAAAATTCGAACAAGTTAGCATGACGTCCACGGCGTCATGGGATATTGTGAAATCATAAGGACTTAAAACGGAATAACGAACTTATGGAGAAGAGGATGCTTAAAGCAAGGTCCTTATTACATATAATGCTCAAAGCCCCAGTATTTAAACTATGTCATATGCACATAAGAAAACTATATAGTCAGACTATCTGACTAAAGAAATTAAGTCAGATTGACACAAAACCAGACTTAGTCATTATGATTAAAATAACGGGTCTGAAGGACCTAGAAAATATTTTAGCCGCTTCAACTAGCTAAACTAAGCCAGAAGGACACAGAAACAAAACTTAGTCACTCTTAGGACTTAGAATACATTATAGCTGCTTCGACTAACAGAAACAAAATTAGTGTCCTTGACTACTACAACAAGATTGAAGGACTTGGATATTTGATGAATACCTGGAACATCAGACAAGATGCCCTTGACGTCGAGGTAGTTGAGACCCACAACTCAAACATCAAGATCACCAGTTTATTCTTCAGGTGCTGGAGCAGAGGTTCCTCCTTCGAGGATATAAGATGATAAACTACAGTCGAATGATCCTAGGGGTCAGCCGTTATATACGATTTTTTCTGACTCTAAACAGGACCAAATATGGGCATGTAATGAGGGAAAAGGAAGGAAGGGGGAGGGGAAGAGGGGAGATAGTGGAGAAAGAGTTGCCGGGGAAGTCCGCTAAGGCAGTAGGGCTCGTAGCTCAAGGCATCGAACCAACGACAGTCAGGTCCTTCATACACATCGAGTGTTCAAGGGTTCAGACG
>CABFVX010000972.1:43035-58738 GCA_902151425.1 Timema shepardi | reverse complement strand
TCAGACGTCTGTTAAAACTGCCACGCCTTCACTTACGCCATACTTGCAGAATAGTTTGTCGAAGCATGGTGTTTGTATCCGGGAATATCCACTTAAAGTAAGTAGAACACAAATGATATTATTGCAGAAAATATCAGTTTTAATTCTCTTCTTTGGATTCCTTTATTTCAGTTTAGTATTTTTTGCAGATTACGGTTTATAGATATCATTTTACTTAAGTAACATACTACATAGGGAACTCTACCATATTATTTGCACTAGGATGTTTATTAATGTTAATTTAAGTTGATCACAGTTTGGCGTCTTTAAGAACAATTTTTATATTTGTTTAACATCTTATTTTTGGAAATTAATGAGCTAGGGTTTAAGGTTATTATCAGTGGCTGTTGAGTTCTTTGGAAAGTAACTTTAATTACAAAAATAGTGTTACCACTTGTATTACTAGTAAACTGACCTCCATTATGACTTTAGACTTTGTGGTAATTCCTCCCATAGAGCTCTTACTTCTATTGTTTAGCGCCCTCCCTGCCTAGGTTTGGTTTAAAAGGATTTTTTCCTCCCAGTGTTTTCATATTATGTGGGCTTCAATTCCTATTGAGTTATATATAATAAGGGCTTTCCTAATTAGTATTATGCCTCTCTATAACCAATTTTAATAAATTTAACAATCCCTATGTGCCATCTCCATTTGGTCTTTTTAAATTAATTGGAGACCTCCTTAGTCTTTAAAGCGTATAGCTACCATCGAGTACACATTGGCCCATAATGGGTATATGGGTATTGATACGTAATGCTGATCCTATTAAGCTGACATGTTCTCTAGAGCTCCCTATTATTACTAAATATTTGTTGTTTTTCTCAAATATTTATTGTTTTGATTGTTATCAATTCTATGGTCCCATTAATGGGACACATGCAACTCGTGCTATTTTTTGCTTTACTGACAAAAATAATCATAGGGCTTGGAAATGAACTTACACTGTCAATTTTAACTTTTTTTAAATAAACTTATTTAATTGACTTTCTCTTTTTGTATCTCCCTCTTTCCTAGCTCAATGTGTATACGCTGAAAAGCTAATGGGCAACATATGAGGGGATATCAAAAAGTTTCGATACTGGTTCGGTAAAATGAAAACAGAGTGCAGCATGAAGATACGCGTGCTGGTGTGGTGAGTTGTGACCTTCATCGGTCAATACAAGTGGCATCGTTTTGTGTTGACCAGTGGATGTATTACACACACTTATTTAACGACGCGCACGGGTGAATTTGCGATTTCATCATGGAACGCAAACACGAGCAGAAAGTGAACATCAAATTCTGTGTCTCACTCAGAGACCTTCCAAACGATGAAGCAGGCTTACGGCAATGCAGATATGAGCCATTCACTGTGTTTTGAGTGACACTCGCACTTCAAGAACGTCAGAACTTTATTGAAAGACGAAGAGAGGTCAGGGGGACCTTCCACAAGCACAAACCCGGAAATTGTGGACAAGAGTTAGGAAACTTGTGCGTGAGGGTCGCCAGATGACCATTAAGGACATTTCTGACATCGTCAATGGGTCATACGGATCAGTGCGGAAAATCCGCACGCCCATCTTTTTAAACCATACACCGCGTTGCCGTTAAGTTCATCCCCAGGCTTCTAAACCTCAAACAGAAGGCGTTCCATTCCAAAGTCTGTCAGGAACTCCGTCAACATGCTCTGAATGACCCAATCTTCATATCAAGTATCATCACAGGGGATGAGAGTTGGATCTATGGCTACGATCTGGTGACCAAACAAAAGTATTCGCTGTGGAAGAGCCCCAGATTTCCAAGACCAAAGAAGGCGAGGCAGGTCAGGAGCTTAACTAAGTGCATGCTTATAGTTTTCTTCGACATTCTAGGAATGGTGCACCATGAATTCTTTCCTGAGGGTCAGACCAGAGTTCCACTGTCATTTTCTGAGATGTCTGAGGGAGGATGTTCGGTGGAAAAAGACCAGAACTGGGGCTCGCCGTTAATTGGGTTCTTCTACATGACAACGCATCCAAGCACACAGCGTTGTAAACACGTGAGTTTATCGGAACCAACAATACGATCATCGTTCCTCACCCCTCGTACTCAGCGGATTAGGCCCCTTGCGACTTCTTCTTCCCTAAGATTATGTTAAAGCTGAAGGGTCATTGGTTTGACACCATGAATGAGATCAAGCGTGAATCGAAGGTGGTGTGGGGCACGCTTAAGAATCAGGACTTCCAGAGAGCTTTCCAAAAGTTTAAAAAGCACTGGGATCATTGTATTGCTGCACAAGGAAACTACCTTGAAAGAGACAATGGTCGAATTTAAATCAAGTAACTTATTTATATTTTACAGAACCAGTCTTGACACTTTTTGATACCCATTCATACATACCTAATCATGCCGTCCCTTTACGGAGTGGACAAGAAACTGTGAATATAGCAACACAAAAAACCAATTTATCCGATCTTAGTCCATCCTCACAAACTTTTTTCACACTTTAGTATCTTTGCATACTCCACTTCAACAACATCAATACAGCGAGTCAGTGTGTAACCCGAACGAGTAGTAAGACACTATGCTAAATAAATAAAATAAATAAATACAGCGAGTCTCGCATGCTCTTTTATTAGTAAACTTCTTAATGTTTCTCTTTTTTCACACATTTGTCAACACCATTTTGATACACTCATTTGAAATCACGCAATATGGTTTTTGGAACATTTAACCACATTCGCTTGTACAAGCTCAATGAAACCACTCAGAATCAATAGTTCACTAGCTCACACCAAACTTTTGTTTTGATTATCATGATGTTTGTCAGAAACTCTGAGTGCATGTGTCGTGATCTGTACAGTACTCTTAAACTATCATAATAAAATCTAATACAGACGTAATAGTGAACTAGTCGTTGTATAATTTTAATAGTTATAACCCTTATTTTATGGTGAATTTACTTACATATGATTAAGATGTTTCCAAAACATGTAGAGTACACGAGGTTATACAATGTCATAAATATCCAATAAGACACGAATTTAGAGATATTTGGTTAAAAAGTTACGATTGCAATGTTCAAATACTGAGTAAAAACAATCCAACAACAGCTGTCTCAACATGGATGAGTCCCCCTTGATAGATTTGGGTGAAAACCATGTTTAAATGGGTAGGAAGGGAGTGTAGTATTTATCAATAAATTATAAATATTATATATTACAACTATTAAATAATTACATCTTAGTTGGACAATATTTTCCCAAACTTCTTAACAGTAATAACGACGATTGATTTTCACTCGTTGTTAATCCAATAACATTTACAATAGGATAATGAATTGTAATTATTTTCGAATAATTCATTATGTATTAACTGTCGCTATTAAAACAAATCATATAGTTTTGGAAGTTCTTATTGTCTGGTATATTATATACTTTAAATTTATTGAACTTATAATTTTTTTCTACCTTTAAAATTAATTATTCATGTCAATCAAGCAGACCATTATTTGCAAAGATAGGTAGAAGTCTTTTTAATTCTGTTATATATGTATCAGAATAACGCATGGAAGATTTATGATTTTCATCGGAGTTTTCATCCCCTAGGAAATCTTCAATATTGGCCGAAGCGCCTTTATCAGACAATACCAATGGCAGCACTGAAATGGCTGCAAAGACACTAAATGATTGTTTAGTCTCTAAGTCTCGTTTCAGTTCAATATAAGATGGAATTTTACCCGTGTACTTTAAGTCTTTCAATGTTTCACAAAGGGTTGAGTAATATTCCAAAAGTAGGTCTTCATTATGATTCACTTTAACGAATGGACTAGGTGTAGTGGTTAGCATATAATGTAGGTCAATGGCCGGTGATCCGTAATAGGCCAACTGAAAATCAACAAACCGGTGATCTTTAACTTTTCCATTCTCTGTGTAACTAAACATCATATTATTCAACCAGGTATCACCATGATTCAGAACATTGAAGTCACCTTCAAGCCTTTTTCTCTTTTCAACTACAACACTGAACAAAGTCTTTGAGAGCTTTATCAACTTCTGTGCATACTTTTCAGAATATTCAGGCCAGGTTTTTACTTCTTTCGCAAAAGATAGTATTATCAGAATAACGCATGGAAGATTTATGATTTTCATCGGAGTTTTCATCCCCTAGGAAATCTTCAATATTGGCCGAAGCGCCTTTATCAGACAATACCAATGGCAGCACTGAAATGGCTGCAAAGACACTAAATGATTGTTTAGTCTCTAAGTCTCGTTTCAGTTCAATATAAGATGGAATTTTACCCGTGTACTTTAAGTCTTTCAATGTTTCACAAAGGGTTGAGTAATATTCCAAAAGTAGGTCTTCATTATGATTCACTTTAACGAATGGACTAGGTGTAGTGGTTAGCATATAATGTAGGTCAATGGCCGGTGATCCGTAATAGGCCAACTGAAAATCAACAAACCGGTGATCTTTAACTTTTCCATTCTCTGTGTAACTAAACATCATATTATTCAACCAGGTATCACCATGATTCAGAACATTGAAGTCACCTTCAAGCCTTTTTCTCTTTTCAACTACAACACTGAACAAAGTCTTTGAGAGCTTTATCAACTTCTGTGCATACTTTTCAGAATATTCAGGCCAGGTTTTTACTTCTTTCGCAAAAGATAGTACAGTTTTTGAGTAAAATTTGTCTACCTCTTTTGATTTAGTAATAAAGTCAATGTGATAAAACGCCATTGACATGGGATCTTTCTTTGCCAGCACGACTGAGGCTGCATGAAACATTGCAAGTCGTTGGATCGCCAGCATACTGTGCTCCAAGTCTAATCCTTGTTGTCTTTCAGCCACCTTGAAACCAGAGACAGAAAGGTCTTCTAAAACCAAAGTTTCTTCGGGCTGTGGGGCAAAATATATCCCTCTCGCTGAGAACGGCTTATATTTTTCTTTATATGCTCCTATAAGTAATCTTTCCATGTCTGGCAGAGTTTTCTTATACATATTTGATTCTATAGTGAATATCTCACTACAGGAGATCATATCTTTCATCGACTCAGATTGTGGAAGAGCTTTCACTATCAAAGATTGTTTATCTATCTCTCCACTCCCCCTGACGAACTCCACAGACACCCTGTACATGAGACTGACGTAGTTATCCCCAACAGCTGTAGCAGCCTTCACCTGGATGTGTTTGACGACTATGTCTGGATCAGCCTCTCCTTCTCTCAGCGCCCGTTCCACGAACTGTTCGTCCAACCATTCCGGGTTCACGTAGCCAGACAAAGACGCCATTTTCCTTTCGTTTGTTTAATAGTGAACTCAAAATCTGCCAAAGAAAGACAAATAAATATCATAGTAGTTATTAAGAAGAAATAACGCTATAAAATAATTATCACCCATATTGTGTTTAAAACCATTTTACCGTTACCTGAAAGAATTAAAGAACATCTCTCACTGTACTATGAATGTAAGTATAGTCTGATATATATATAAACCAAATGTTATTGATATTTAAATTAGTTTTATTAATAATTTGTATTTAATTTATTTACCAAGGTAGCTTTTATTAATTGATGTAAACCTCTTGTATAGTGCTGGGGAAATTGACATCACGGGCTATAACTTTTAGTTCTCTCGTTTATTAGGAGCACAAACACGTGCTCCTAGAAAGCTTGCATTATATAAAAGTGTGTTAATGCCAACATTGTTTTATGGATGTGAAGCGTGAGTTTGTCAGGGGAAACACAAGAGGAAGGTGAATGTGATTGTAATTAAATAATTATCTAAGAAAAATATGTGGAAAAACTCGTATGGATAGATACAGTACTGAATGAGTGTTGAAGGAGTGCGGTTTGAAAGGGAATCCATTAAGTGAATGTGAAAGAATCGTCTTCCTTTGGTTTGGGCATGTTTAGAGGATGCGTGTGTATCGGGTAACGAAGCAAATATGTGAAGGTAGAGTGTGTGGATCAAAGAAGAAGGGTTAGGCCATGTAAGATGTGCCCAAATGTTATGGACGAATGTGTGAAAAATAAACATTAGGAGTTTTAAGAATATATGAGCATATATGACTCGGTGTATGGATGTTATTGAAGCAAAGGGTGTATGCAAGGATGGGGAAGTGTGGAGAATGTACAGTAAGTGGGGATGGATTAAGTATGGAGCTGTTTTTGAGCTGTATGCCCAATATTTGTACCTACACCGGTGAGAAAAGGCCTGATTTGGTATGTATATATGTTCTAATTTTAAAACTTGAATACAATGATAAAGTAGTAAATTAAATTAATTTTATTTTAATAAAAAATACTATTTTTTTGAAAATTTGAGAACCGTTCATAGTAAGAAACGATACAAAATAATAATACAATATTGAATTATTATTATTATTATTATTATTATTATTATTATTATTATTATTAGTACCGCGTCTTACTAACCGTTCGGGTTATACGCACTTACGCTAATGTGTAATGGTTGGGTGATTGTGAGATGAAATGGAGGATCTACAGTTTAACGTGGAATCTGAACCACGGCAGAGGCCTGGCATTCCTCACATTCACAAGCTGTGATTAATGCACGTCTTGTCAGAGGTGAAGGAAGGGTTTGGTAATCGTTTGACTCGTTTGACTGTGATGAGGAAGTCGGTGTTTGAATTCCAGACAGTTATACTGGGGGTTGTTTTTGATAAGGTTTCCAACCATTATTACACCCCAATATGAGTAGGCCTACATTTACTCTAAAATATACATTATTATTCTATACTTTATTAGTGTAATTAAATGTTGATATCCTAGACGGGTAGTAAGATGCGATGCACCAAATGAAAAAAAAATCCTTGCCTAATTCATGAAAAGTCCAGAATATTTGTTTTTTAAACGTAGATTGTGATCATCAGTCATATATCAATATATCTTTAACTTTTATGCAATAAAAAGGGGGTAATTTATGTTATTCATAAAAAATTAGATAATTTTAATTTTAGATGTTGAAAATTCTATCACATACTTTGTAGGGATTAAATATTATATCATGTTAAATTGTTCCATAATTTATTATTAAAATAGTCAGGTTCTAATTTGTATTTACTGTAAAGGATAGAACATGACAAAGTGAACGCGTCACCAGCTCGTTACAGTCAAAAGCTGATACGTCGCACATGAAACACTGTCATCAAAATCTACAGATAACCCCGTCCTTTGCGCATTTAGCCATCTTGCGTGAATTACTTTTGTGTTCTCTCTTATGAACACGACAATGACGTCACATCTAGAGACACAGTAAGCTTCTCATTTCTGGGGCGGAATAAGTTCCTTCCTTTATCTCGTTAAGTGCTGTACTCTACAGGAAGACTCGTGAATGTCCCCGTGAATGGTCGATGATTCACGAAGCAGGAACAAAGGAGTTGGGCTAATATCTGGACCAAAGTCTAGTTTTGGGCGACGTGACGCGATACATACAACTCAAGAATTTAAGATTTCACCGCTGAGTTTTGATTTATCGGGATCTAACTCGCGCATCTAATAGCTTATATTTCCGTTATGACCCTGAATACATCTATATTTCAAGACTATCGACTGATGTTTTCACACAGAGAAACTGTCCAAGGGTCTAGTATTTATGATTTGGAACTAGAGAGCTACATATTTTTAGGAAACTTGTCATAATTAATTTGAGAACAACCTCAACAGTCTATCTCCAATTTGTCTGTTTAATCATTTAGTGTGTGATCCCTACCTTATTTAGTTGGTAGTAACGTTACCAGCGAGAGGTTTGTAAAGATCAACCTAGCATTTGTAAATCTACATGGCAGCGAGGGTTTTATAAAGATCAACCTAGCATTTGTAAATCTCCTTGGCAACGAGGGTTTTATAAAGATCAACCTAGCATTTGTAAATCTCCTTGGCAACGAGGGTTTTGTAAAGATCAACCTAGCATTTGTAAATCTCCTTGGCAACGAGGGTTTTATAAAGATCAACCTAGCATTTATAAATCTCCTTGGCAACGAGGGTTTTGTAAAGATCAACTAAACATGTATTCATCTCCTTAGGAACGAGGGTTTTGGAAATATCATTTAAGCATGTATAAATATCCTTAGTTATGAAGGTTTTGGAAATATCAACAAACCAAACCTCAGTTAAGAGGCCTTTGTAAAGATAAATAAAGGTATTTATAAATCTCTTTGACCCCAAGGTTTTTGGAAAGATCGACCCATTTTTTTTGTTTTCTTTTGGTATATAGAAGCTTGGAAATATCAACATTTTTAAAAATCTTCTAGGGAATGAATTTGTAAAAAATCAACAAAACATTTATAAATTTGCTTTGCACCAAGAGGCCTGTAAATATTTTATAAATCTAGGTAATGAGGAGTTTGGCAAGATACGCAAAACATTTATAAATCTCTTTGGGAAAGAAGGTTCACATAAATAAATAAGTTTATAAATAAAATGTCTAGTGTGTGTTTTGGCTAAAAGTAATTTATATTTGAAGGATAGAAGTAACACATAGTAAGAAATCAAACTAAATATCAATGATTGTTGTAAGCCTCTTTATATATTATTTCCAATAAAGAAGTATAATTTATAATGATACTCTATTATGTTATAATTATATTTTGTCTGGCTTAAAGTTTAAAGTTTCTATGGTCTTCGTTCTTTTATGTGTTGACCGACTTTATATGGCCGGTTATGGATAATGAAGGGCTGTGGGGGCAGAAACCCCCCCCACCCCACAACCTTATCGATCCTCGAGAGGGTAGCATGCCTTTATTTTTCTATCATTTGTCCATCAATTACCACTTGATATCACAGATATTTTGGCATGTATGTATATATACTTTTTGGCTTGTATTATAGTGTATGTATTCTGGTGTTTTAATAAGTTAAAAAACATTCAAACTCAATGTCATATTAATAATTTTTATGAAAATTTGAACCAAGATCCCTCGTTAAAGAAGTTGATGAATCCACCCACTTATTTGTCGGACTATTTCCAACACATTCGGTTATTATTGATTTCCATAGCGGTCTGATCACAAAATTCTAAACTATTATATATTAATTAGAAGTTAAATATAGTTTGGTATGCTAGAAACAAAGTAAAACTCTTTGATATAAAGACATAGGTTGGTAAAAATACACTTTAATGGAACTATAAAACTATTTGTGCGTCGAATTAATGAATAATCAATTTTTTTTATAATCCTCAAGCTAACCTTTGGGTTGGATCCCGAATTTACGGGTCAAAGTTAGCTGTGCTGATCTTTAACCTTATGCTATAATTATGTTTATAATTTGTATGTTTAATGACCCATTGCGGTGGGCAGATGGTCTAACGCGCTACACCCGTGTTAGACTAGGCTGCTGAAGATAGGGTGATTGGGGTTCGATCCTGGTCGGATGCACTGAGGGAGGCTTTCTACTCTCCTTTCATGCAAATGCAGTTGAACTTCCTCTCAATTGATACTTTTCTAGTCCCTAAGTCATCAGTGAAATGGTGACCTGGTGGTCTAGGGGTAAGGTGTCAGACTTCTATGCTGGCGGCCGGGGTTCAATCTCCGGTTCCGGCATAAATTTATCTGTTTACCAAACCCTTCCTTCACCTCTGACAAGACATCTTGTGAATGTGAGGAATGCCAGGCCTCCACCGTGGTTCGGATTCCACGTTAAACTGTAGGTCCTTCATTTCATCTCACAATCACCCTATCATTACACATTAGCGTAAGTGCGTATAGCCCGAACGGGTAGTAAGACGCGGTGCTAATAATAATAATAATAATAATAATAATAATAATAATAATAATCAGTGTAATTAGTACATAGGCTTATAACCCGAACGGGTAGTAAGACGTGGCGCTAAAATAAAATAAATATTTAATGTATCCGGAAAATAACTTGTGACGGCAGTATGCGAGGAAACAGCCTAGTTTTACCAAGCCGGGATTCAAATTTCAAACTTATCTTCAAGTGCAATACAAGTTAAACGTCCAAGACCGCTGGTCATCGCTTTAGGTCTATTAAAATTAGCTTCAAGCAGCATTTTCTCTTAGTAAGCTCGCCTAGAACCATCATTTTCTAATCTCATTAAATTTAAAAACACGATGGTTATATTTAAGCTCAAACACAATTTGAACCATTAATAGGTTATACTTTTTGTTCTAAAATCCATGACAACTGAATATTGAGTGTGATAAATTCATTTAAAAAATAATATTAATGATTTCAAGAATTTACTGAGATAGGTGTTAAAACCATATTACTTCTAAACCCAAAATAAATAAATATAATAGTTTGAAACATAAATGGGGGCTATACAAAGTCAGAGTAATTGTGATATATATGCTTCAACTAAAATAATTTTATTGTGTATATCCACTAAAAGTAATAGAATTCGGTAACAAGTAACTAGAAATATACTAATTAAAATAATACTTAAAAAGTACAATTTCCAACTGAATGCTTATTAGAAAATATAAAATATTTATTTTCCATTGTGGCCAAACTTGAAAATATTTTACTATTGTACCAGTGTAATTGTATATATATATATATCATAATATACGACTAAAGAGCACATGAGTTTTAAAATTAATGCCTGAAAGAAGATATAGTAACATTCAGATAAGGTCCTTACGAAAAGTTCGTATATTAAAACTCATGTAAATTGTCTACACATATTCTCCAGTTTAAAAGTCTTTATGTTAGAAGTTACTTGTTCACGTTAAGTTATAGGGAGGCTTAATGTTATAATGCCAAATAATTCAGACACTTAAAGGGCTACTTGAAGTCTTAACTGATTTTACGTTTACATAAAATATATGTTTTGAAACAAATATTTAAATAATAGTTTAAACATAGCATTTATATACTGATATTAATGTCAACCTGGTTTGTATGGTTTGATATTTTAAACTAGATACCTATTTAAAAGTTTTAAAATTAATTTTAAAATAATTTTAGTAATATTTATTTACTGTGAAAATATTATGAAAGTGAATACAAATATAAAAAAAACACTTTTATATTGATGATTTAAGAAAGAAAATAAATATTTACCCGTTTTGAATGATGTGACTGATAATAAACAGAATTCTCATTTATATGTGTATATATATGCAAACTAAGCGTACAAACTTCTACTCAGGATGAGATCCACAATTTATCTGAGCTGTGTGTGATGAAGCATTATTCTCTTATATTCTTATGTAAGCGTGACATGCAATAAGGCCGACTGTCTTGACTATCTCATGGCCGCAATAAGATAGCATTTAGTTGACAGCCTAGTTTCCAGCCTGTGACCTAAGTAAACTTTTTTATTCATGTTATATATTATCCCATTACTGGCTGGCCAGGCCTGTCGTAGTTTCAAATTGCATATAATCTAACTTAAGACTAGGACAAGCACAAAATCCAGTCCTCGACCGTTAATTTATCAATGTGAATGGGTTAACCCATATTTCACCAACTATAAGTTTTTTGGCCATGTAGAGAATAGAACCCGAGACCCCTAGCTCAGTAAGCAGGCACGCTACCGACTGAGCAAGGTGTCGAATCCAGAAACAATCAAAAACCGTGAGATCAATATTTAATCTTGATCTCACGCTTTTATTTTGGAGGCAGCGTGTGTCTTACTGACAGTTTTTACTATCCGCAAATTTTCTTTTACTAGTCCAAAGTCACGTGGCAATATTGATAATTATTTGAAGATATAAAACATTATTTTTGTAGAAAAGAGGGTACATTAATTATGCAACGTAATATTGATTACTGGCCTCTCGGTTTAAATTAAGGATTTTTTCAAATTTATTTCAGATATTTAACGTGCACTTTCTAAACCTTATGATTATATCAGAACACGACTTATAATCTTAACTTAAATCTAGACCCGATACAACATTCAACCCCTGGTCGTTAACTCATCTCTGTGAAAGGAGAAACTCACGGGTCACAAATGTCAAATTTGTTTGGCCATGTCAGGAATCAAACCTGGGACCCATAGCTCAGTAGACGTATACGTTACTGACTGAGTTTAGTTGTCGGACGTCAGGAGTGTTAACCTCTACGCTAGCTCAGGTGTATTTTAGGAGTAATTTCTCTAATTGAGCACCTGAATAATCTTTTATTTATAGCAATACAAGTAGAATGTAATAAATAACACCTAAGTCACGTTTATAGTTTCAATATTGATAAAATTTATATAGGTATTTTCATTAAAAAAACTAATGTTCACATTTATTCTAAGCAACAACTTCCCCATACTCCATTTAATTTTAATTAAAATTCGTATTTTGACACGGTTTAAAATTACAGACAAATTTGCAATTCTAACATTTTATTTGATAAATATTTTGAGGGTATCTTACATTAAAGTAAATTTTCAATTTCGATCATATTTTTGCAATTATTCGAGATATGAAATATCTTATCATTGTAATGTTGTAGTACAATTAGAAATTTTAAAAAAATTATTGAAATAAAATTTTATAAAATCAATAATTTCAGAGCCACTGGCAATATAGTTTTTAAATTGAGTTCTTGGAAAGGGATAGTCGATTGCTAAGCTTTTTGGTGAAAAGAGATTATACTTTTATATTATTACATTTCCGTAATATGTGTATTATTATTTCATTAATGCTCTTTGGCGGAAAATGATGGTCTTATTGCCATCATACTTCTTCAACAATGTCTACTATTTCGTTTCACAAATCTTACAAGTTTAAGAAAATGTCTTCATTTTTAGATAAACAAATAACAAATTATTGTTATTTCTTATAATCATGAATAAAAACGACATTATTGGGAAATTTAACACTGATTATTTTATTACACACTGAATTGATAAACGTATCACCTTTCAAATCAACGCCGATTTTTAGGGACCTAAAATGAAACGTATTTAAGCACAATGATTATTCTTTAAAAAAGTTTTTATAAGGCGATATTTTGAATGCCAGCTCTTCGCAGTAATAAAGTAACTACAACTACAACAGTGTTTGGCCTTCAAATGCAATGAAAACAATCTCCGCCTCAAGGACAAACAAATACACTAAAGTGGTCAGGGATTTAAATTCTTAGCCCTCGGCCATTTAATTAACATATTTTATTGCCATTGCTTATTTTGTTAATTTAATAATATTCTTGACACACATTAACCCATTATTAATGTATTAGGCTTGAAAGTGCCCAGTAGAAATACTATTTAAAGACTTTTAAAAACCCTTATATATCATTTCAAATTCAACACCTTTTTAAATGTATTAGAAATTATGTTAAAATTATCAAGAAACTGAGAATACCCCAATTATGATATATTATTACTATCTAATCAATTAGGCTTAATTTAATCTGTATCTAATATCACTAAATGGATCAGCTAAAATGTTTAATAACCTATAATAAACCTTGGAGTTTTACGTTGATTATAAGTGGCCCAAACCATAATCAAGGTTGTAATCAACATATTCTAAACTTCAACTAGTTAAATTCATTTTTAGGCCTTTAACTTTTAAATCTATTATTTTTAATTCTTGTATTAGTACCCGGAAGCTGTGAGATGCATGTGCTGGTTTCACTAGAAAGGGGAGATTTGGCGCGAGCAGCTAGCCAACTAGGGTATAGCTTTGGGAGCTTGTCGTGTCATATATGGAGAAAAGGAAGCGTTGATCGAGTACACTTCTCTATTGGCACCCAAAGAATTAAGACGTACTACCCAGAGTTTGGATAAGCTATTTGACATCATAAAGATAGGTGGGAGGAAGGGGGGGTCCCCCAAGAGGCAGTAAAACAAGTAAACAAATAATGTGATATCTAAAGTCAAGCGTAAATTAAAAAAAAAAAATTAAAATGTAAAGTACACCATCAACCTTGTAATGTTAAATATCTCCAAAATGTTACTTCCGACTAAACCTTATCAACTTCAATCTTACTATTCACACAATTTACCGCACCCCCACCTGTTTAACAACCCCCGATGAGTTTTCCGATGGTCTACCGAAACCCCTGACTGCCGTGGGCTACATCAAAAAGGATGGAGAAGAAAACGGAGTAAGCGACTGGGTACAATACATCCTTTAAAAAATATATTGAAGTAGCTTCTTTTCAAAAGACATTTGTTTTGTAAGACCAATAATTATTGGCATATATTTAATTAGTCTTAGTACTAAGCATTTTATTTTCAAATGAAAATACTGTTATATATATATAAAAAAGAGAAGGTGGTATTATGGAACCCCCAGGTATTATGGAACCCCTCAATTTCAGACTTATAATAGAAGCGAACTCCAACGGATTGTGGCTGAACTGCAATATGCAGCCATCCAAAGCAAGGGGAGGACGCCTCCCAATTCAGTAATGCGGTAACGCTCAGTGAAACAGGACGTTTGTATTTTTCGCAATTCCAAACTTTTGAATGGTAAGTGAATTTAATTATTTTTAAAATATAAATCATGTAACTGTAGGTTCACTGGTGCATGTGTCCCGTTCTAGAGGCCTTGGGGTACATGCTAATCTGTCTGATGTTCACGTTTTTAAAGTGGGTGTCGACAGAAATTAAGTTAATCCAAGATGAAGATGCGTGAAATACGGACCCCATTGGTGCTTTTAATATGGATCCCAACTCCTCTGGGGTTCCGTATTACCCACAAATTCAAACCATGGAATAATTTTTATAACAGTACGTGGTATATGAATGAAAAAATTATTAATAGATAACTAACATTATAGATAAGTATATTTAGCTAAATTCTGAAGTTATTTTGGTTAAAAAAACTGTTCTAGATAGATAAAAGTGTTCTTTCAAAGTGATTTTTTTTTAAATTTTCAGATGCCTATAGCCCAGCTGAACAGGCCAAATATAATCCCCAAGAGACAAACATGGAGCCAGGAAAAAATGGCAGAGGCAGTGAGTATGGTAAGGGACAAAAAAATGGGTCTGAAGAAAGCGGCAAAATTTTATGAGGTGCCAAAAAACTCCTTTGCGAACAAGAGGCAGAGCACCCAAGGCAAAGCGACAACGCATCAGCAGTAGTTCCAGTGATAAGTTCTCGATTGACATACCCTCGTCTGTTGACTCTCCTTCAGACTTGCCCGACGAGGAGACACCCCCTTCTCAAGATGACACTGCTTGTCTGTTTTGTGATGGGTTGTTCGCAGATGATGCTCATGGGGAGGTGTGGGTGCAGTGCCTAATGTGCGCTATGTGGGCACACAAATATTGCGCTGATGTTGAAAAGGAGCGTTAAATATGTGATTTTTGTAAATAGTTAGCTTCTTCGCTTTTCATTTATCTTTTTTTTATTAATAAAGAATTTTTTTATAAACCACGTGGGAGTAAATGATTTTTGTAATTGATTAACTTTTTTTGTACTTTTATATTTGTTTTTGGATACATTAAAGCATTTTTTTGAAAACACACAGTGGGGTTCCATACCACCCGGTTTCCCAAAAACTACTTTTTGACTTTTTTGACAAAAGCCTTCAAAAACGATATTTATAAATTATGCTAGCGAAAAATCCAATTAGGAACATTTTTTTAAATAATTACTGGTACTTTTAGAACAAAAATTGTGCGCGTAGTTATGATACCTTGTTTACAATTCACTATAATGAAAATGGGGTTCCATAATACCACCTTCTCCTCTCTCTCTCTATATATATAACTATATATATATATATATATAACTATATATATATATATAACTATATATATATA